>PVIY010035760.1:0-26027 GCA_004026745.1 Myrmecophaga tridactyla
TTAATTAGCTGGAGGCTTAATAGAGAGAGGTCAGAAGAAAGCTCAATGCCGCACAGCCCAAGCAGCTTGGCATACCTCATCTCAGCACTTGCCTCTCAGCAAGTGGAGATACATAAAGGAGTTGCCCCAGGAAAAGCTGTTGGAACCCAGAAGCCAGGAGAGAGTGTCAGCAGGTGTTCAAGTTTGCTACCTGCCAGAATGCAATATACCAGAAATGGATTGGCTTTTAAAAAGGGGAATTTAATGAGTTGCTAGTTTACATTTCTAAGGCTTAGAGATGATGTCCTAATTAAAGCAAGTCTATAGATATGTCCAATCAAAGTCATTCAGAGAAAGATACCTTGATTCAAGAAGGCCGATGAAGTTCAGGATTTCTCTCTAGAGTGAGAAGGCACATGGCAAACACAGTCATAGTTTCTCTCTCATCTGGAAGGGCACATGGCAAGCACGGTGTCATCTGCTAGCTTTCTCTCCTGGCTTCCTGTTTCATGAAGCTCCCGGAGAGGCGTTTTCCTTCTTCATCTCCAAAGGTCACTGGCTGTGGACTCTGCTTCCTGGTGCTGCAGCATTCTCTGCTCTCTCCGAATCTCCTTCCTTCTCCAAAATGTTTCTTCTTTTTACAGGACTCCAGAATCTTATCAAGACCCACCCAAATGGGTGGAGACATGTCGTCACCTAATCCAGTTTAACAACCACTCTTGCTTAAATCACATCTCCAGGGAGATGATCCAACTACAGCTTCAAACATACAGTATTGAATAGAGATTGTTCTGCCTTTACGAAATGGGAATTTGATTAAAACATGGCTTTTTTAGGGGTCATATATCCCTTCAAACCAGCACAGCAGACATCACCCTATGCCTTTCCATGTAAGAGAGAATCTCAGATGAAAGCTGCCTTTTTTCTGAAGAACTAAGTTTTTAACTAAATAAATCCCCTTTTATTAAAAGCCAGTTCATCTCTGGTGTGTTGCATTCTGGCAGCTTGGCAGACTAAAACACCATCTCAGTAACATACCCTTGGGTTGGCTTCCACTTCTTCCTTCATCCCCTCTCCCTTTTCCTCACTCCTGCTTCTGGGGACTGCCTCCCAAATAAAATCAACTGCCTACACTTATGCACTTGTCTTGGACTGTTTTGGGGTAGACCCAAACTATGACAACCGTTGAGTAAATACTTGTGGAATGCATGGATGAATTAATTTTGGTGTTTCCAAAGGAGTTTTCACTTGTCAACCAGAAGCAGCAGCTCAGTCCCGCTGGCGGAAAATGATGGAAGCTGTTACTAAGGTATAGGTTCTAGGAGAACATGTGCACCAAGTGAGAGCAGTGAGGCATGCCTAGCCCTGATTTGGGGAATTGAGAAACACTTGAAGAGGTGTCAGCTGCTTCAGTTTACCCAGTGTGGCTAAGATTGGAGTGGAGGAAGCCCACCGTTGTGTGTGGGTACCTGCTCAGATTTGCTGGTCTGTTCTCATCGATACAAGAAGATAGCTGCAAAGGTTGTTTTTTAAAGGAAACAGCGTTAAGTGGGCCCCATGGTGTCCCTGGGAGCAGTTGCTGCTGGTACCTTTCTTGCCTTTGTATTTTTCAGTTCATGCTTAGGCGACCCCTGCAAACACCTGTGATTCGCCCCTGAGGGCTTTCTTTTAGCCTGAGTGTGCCCACACACTGGAGGTGCCGACGGCTGCCTTGCCTTTCTCTCCTTTGCCTCTCACATAGGGTAGCTGTCTGGCAAGTTCCACAGTGGGATGGAACCCCAGTTGCCCACAAGGGATAACCTGTGTTGACTTTCTTCCCTTCTCCATCTCACTTCCCCACTCTGCTGGTGTTTCCTGAAATCACCTCCCAAATACTACTTGCATTCAAATCCTTTCTAGGGATTTGTTTTGGGGGAAACTTGACTACAGACACCCAGTATCTCCTAGGTCATTTTGATAATAACAGCAAATCAAATATCTTAGTCCCCTCCCTCCTTTCTCCTGGTTCCGGTTCCCTGAAGGCCCTAACCATAAATGACTGCCTTCCCATCCAAATCCCATATCTTTAATTTCCCAGAAAAATCAGACTCCCTTTCATCATGCCTGGTCTTCTCATTTTCCGAAATTTAGTACACACAGAAGAATTTGAGGGGAACCTTACCTTGCCCAGGGAAAGCTGGCTTTTATTCCTGTGCTGCTGAGTTGGCCATTATCTGTGTTTTTCAGCTTCCTTGTGGAAAGTGTGATAGAGTTGACTTTGCACTGCAGTGATAACGTAGTTGGGACAAGAAGAGGTGCAGCTGTGCCAAAGTAAGGTAAAGTTTTGAGCGGCTGTTAAACATTAGAGTAGAAGAGACTGGTGGGTCCTGTTTAACATCCTGTTCAGTTCCTAGACTACCTGTTTATCTGCTGTTCCACAAGCCCCTGCCCCACTCCACCCCCTTGCTCCCCTGAAGGCTTTTCACATTTTACCGTTAAATATGATGGTACCTTTTATCAGATTAAGATAATTTTCTTCTATTTCTAGTTTGAGTTTTTGAGAGTTAATGGCCATTGAATTTTATTTAGAGCATTTCCCACATCTGTTGAGATGATTGAATGACTTTTCTTCATTCATTTGTTAATGTGGTAAATTAATTTCTAATGGTGAATCATTCCTGCCTTCCCAGGGTAAAGCACTTTTTTTTTTTTTTTTTTTTTTTTTTTTTTTTTTTTTTTTTTTTTTTTTTTTTTTTTTACCCATTACTGGATTTGATTTGCTAATATTGTGTTCAGGCTCTTTCCTTTTATGTTTATGAGAGAGATGGGCATCTACTTTTCTTTCTTATATTGTCCTTTTTAGGATATTAAGGTGAAATTGATTAGCCTTACAAAATGAGTTGGAGAATTTCTATTTTAAATAAATGTTTACATAAGGCTAGAATTTTCTGTTCTTTGAATATTTTCTGTGTAAACAATTTTAACTGCTGATTCTATTTCTAAGCATTCAGGTTTTCTATTTTTTTCCTAGGTAATTTAGTATTTTTAGGAATTTGCCCATTTCACCTAAGCTTTCAACTTTGGTTATTATTAATATAACACTGTTTATATCTTCTTACCATCTGTAATTAATAGCCTCACTTTCATTCGTATTTATTTGTGCCTTCTCTTTTTTTTTTCTTGATCAACATATTGAAAAATTTGTAAATTTTATTACTTTTTCTTTTTTACCCCAAGATTTAACTTTTGGCTTTGTTGAACTCCTTTGTAATAGCTTTGTTTTATGTTTTATTAATTTTGGGGATATTTATTATTGCTCTTTCTACTTTTTTTAGTCTGTTGTTTTTTTCTTTATCTATTGTAAGTGGAACCCTTATCTCATTAATTCAGTCTGTCTTCTTTCTTAATAAATTAAAGCTTTAAGTTTCCCCCTAAGTAACACTTGAGCTCTAGCCCACACAGTTTTTTTTCTCTGCATTGTATTTTGTAATTTGTTTGAAATTTTGCTAAATTCTATGAGTTATTTAGAAATGTGTTTAAGTTTTTAAACTAACTTAAAATTAACCTTTTAATTAGTGAATTCTCACTTGATTGCATTGTGGTCAGGGAATGTAATCTGTACGATCCCCATTCTTTGAAATTTGAAACTAGCTTCATATCCCAGTTTGTGTCTACTTTTTGTGCATTTACCAGGTATATTTGAGAAGAATGTGTGTGTTTCAGCTCTTGGGTGAATAAAATGTCCGTTAATCACACTTAAGTGTCATATTGTAAGCAAAATCGCAGAAACAGACCTCCTTGGCCTAAGGAATATAGAAGATGATTGCTCTCCATATAATTGACGCAGGAGTGCAGTTCCAAGGCTGGGCAGCCCTCCTGGGACCCAGGCACATGGACTCTGCCATGGTCAGCATGTTGGTGTGGATTCTGAACTTCCAGAAAGCAAGGAGGAGTGTGCCTCTCGTTTTCATGCTTGTTCCTCCAGACAGTGCCCGGCACATAATAAACATTTAAATTTTTAAGTGTTTGTTAAGTGCATCAGTGAGTGAAGGAAAGATGGTCCTTAAATCAACCTAACAACAAAATTTAATAAACAGAATTTTTTCTTTTTTAAAGTTTTAATTTCTGTTTTCCATTGGAAATACATTACTTGGTTCAGAATTCAAAAGGTACAGAATAATATACAGTGAAGTTTGTCCCAGTCACCAGTTCCCCTTCATAGAATCACCTAAGGTTAACTGTTTATATTCTCCAGTGGTATTTTATACATATGCTAGCATATATGCATATGTTTATAGCCTGGTTTCTAATATATTTTTAAATCGTGATAAAATGATTCAGTGTCAATCTTATGTATCTGTTGTATTATTTCTGAATTTGTGCTGTCAGCCTCTCTCAGGAGAATGTGTTCGGTTTCAGTTTGGTGGAGGAACGCTAGGTGGCAGGATATTACCACTAGATGGTATGGGGGCATGGTTCAAAAGTCAAATAGCAATTACAATTTCCCCCTGCTTAACAAGTCTCTGGACTTCTCAGGGCTACATGTGTCTGTCTGTATATTATATATATCTAACATAGAATTATATAATTGCATGATATATTTTATACATAAAATATATGCATAAAATATATTAATTCCCACCCCCCACTTTCATAAATTAGCAATATTTGACCGAGTTTTAAATCTATCATAAAATAGGGCTTTAGGATCAGGCATGAGTTTGAACTGAACACGTTTACTTCTATTGAAGAAAACACAATTTAAAAATAGTTTCCAATCCAGACTGATTAATCTTTCTTAATCATGTACTTGTATATGCCGCATTCCTCAAAACTGTTAGCTTCAAATGACTTAAACCAAAATAACAAATGTAATTTGTGATGTTAAAGTAACAATGGAAGCATGCTCCACTTTCCACGTGCCCACACCCATTTAAAACACATAAAATGTAAATTTAAATAAGTATCTGCCTTTTTGGTCCCGCTACTTCTTCCTGTCATTTCTGTCTTTTATTTTCTGTTCTAATTCCTTTCCCTCCTTTGAATTCCTTTTGTTCTTCTTGTCTTACCAATCAGTACACTGCCTCCACTGTTGTTTTTATATTTAAGGTTCCCCTCAGCTTCTTAAACTAAAGTAGAGACCCTCTCATGGCCTGAACCTCGGCCTCATACCTCTTTGCATTCTGGTGCTTGGCACAGTGCCTAGAAAGTCCAGGTGGAATGAAATGTCTGTTGGATAAATAAATTTGTATGTCGACATGCATTAAAAATACCCAATGTCCTCAAGGATCAACTGTCCTCTAAACAGCTAAGCGACAACATTATATATAGTAATAGACTATGTGGGGCAGACTTGAATTGCTTAGAAGTTTTATATAACTATAATTAGCCTTCTTAAGGCGTTGTGCCAAGAGTTTTATGTACATACTCTTCTATGTTTTTATTCTTTTAAAATAATTTAAAATATCTAAAAAATTGCATGAATAAAACAGAGAACTTCTGTATATCCTTCCCCAGATTACTACATTTTATTAAATTTCCTATCATGCTCTTTTTGTCTCCCCTCTATGTACACACACACGTACACATGTACCTTCTTTATTTTTTTTCTGAATCATTTGAGAGTAAATTGTGGCTATGATGTAACATTATCCCTAAATACTTCATTGTTTATCTCCTAAAACATGGGTATTCTTCTACACAGTCATAGCATACTCAAAAAATTCAGAAATTTAGCAGTGATACCATACTACCATCCAATCCACATGTACCATTAAAATTGTACTGGTCATCCCAATAGTGCATTTTATAATGAAAGCAAAACAAAATTTTAATTCTTTTACCCTCCTTTTCTGGTCCAAGATACAGTCCTGGGTTGCATGTTGCATTTAGCTATCTTTTTTAGTCTATTTCAATCCAGAACAGTTCCTTAGTCTGCCTTTATATTTCCTGTCTTTGACATTTTTGAAGACTATGAACCAATTACTTTATAGAATATCTCTCAGTTGGGTTTGTAAGATGTTTCTTCATAATTCAATTTGGGTTCTCTATTTTTGGCAATAGTAACCCAGAAGTGATGTTGTGTTCTCAGTGTGTCATGTCAGGATGTCGTTTTGTCCCATTATGGTGATGTTAACTTCAGTCACTTGGTTGAGAGTAGTATCTTCCAGGTTTCTTCACTTCTATTTTTGGTAAATGTATTCTTCAAATACGTTTAAAGATAATTATAATCTTTATTTTACAGATGAGGAAACTGAGGCATAAAACCATAAATACCTTACCCAAAGTCATAAGTGAGAATGCTAACCCAACTTGTCTGGCTGCAGAACAAATATTCCTAACTACCACAATCGAGAGAGATTCTTAGGACTGGAAAACTTAATAGAGGTCTGCCTTTGGGGGAACCTTGAAGGATGGTTAATATTTGGGCAGGCAGAAAGGCTAAGCGTGGAGCCTGTTTATCAGTGTGTCTGGCTTGGGGCATCGTGTCCTCCTGGACTACAGCATTACTCCATGGGTAATTTTTGCTAAGGATGAATCCAATGTATGGCTGGTGCTGATGTGGCCTTATCTCTCTGGAGTGCCGGGGATGGGCTGAGTTGAGGTTACTGCCTCTCCAAATCTCCATCCTGAGTGAAAGTTTCTTGTGGCTCTTGGGAGGATATTATGTGCTCCAAATCTTGAGTTTCTGTCTACATCAATGTGCTGCATTGTAGGAGTGTGGTGAACTTGCCATTATTAGGGTCATGAACAGAAAGAGTTGATCTGTATTTTGGAATGCCATGTTAACAAGAGCTACAGACCTGTTTCACAAATAAGTCCATGTCGTTTAGTGTCTAAGCTGACCGAGATCTAGAGAGGCATTCCCTTGTGGGTTTGTCTGAACAGACTTACTCCTGATTCTTTGTTCTTCTCTCTGATTCTTTTTACCTCTGTTCTTGCCCCTACCGTCCTGACCTTCGAAAGGCTCTTAGTCATCTGCTCCCTTTCTCCCCCACTGCTGACCCATTGTGCTAATGATGGGGCAAACTCTTGGCTATGTCCTCCTTTTCTAGGCCTGACATTCTTCAAGCTTTCTACTCAATCAAGTTTCCTCTGCTTCAATGTCTCACCGAATAGAGAATATTAATAAAGAAATATTAATTATTAAAAAGAACCAAGTATAAAGTCGAGAGTTGGAAAAGTACAATAACTAAAATAAAAAATTCACTAGAAGAAAACAACAGATTTGAATGGATGGAAGAAGGAATAAGCAAACTTGAAGATGGGTCAGTTGAGATAATCCCTTCTGTATTAGTCAGGATTCTCCAGAAATACTTCCAATAGGGTGTATTTGTAATATATCTATGCAAGTATGAAATTTATTATGGGAATTTTTTTATGGGAATTGGCTCACATGACTATGGAGAAATTCTATAGGACAAGTTTCAAGTTGGGAACTGTGATGAAAGTTTTGATGAATTTCCCAGGAGAGGCTGATTGCCTGCAGCAGAGATAGAAATTCTTTATGACTGCTGAAGTCATTAATTCTCCCTTTAAGACTTCAACTGATGAGATTTTTTTAACTGCTGAAGGCACTCTCCTTTGTTATAGATGTTATCAGCCATGGATACAATCAACTGGCTAGTAATTTAAATCCACAAAATACCCTCACAGTAATAATTGGACGAAAAATTGCTTGACCAAACAACTGGACGACATAATCTATCTGAGTTGACACATGAAAGTAAACACCACACCTTCTGAGGAACAGCAATAACAAAAAGAATGAAGAAGAATAAACAGAGCCTAGGAGAATTGTGGGATACCACTGAGCATACCAACAAGAGAGTCCCAGAAGGAGAGGAGAGAAAGGAACAGAAAGAATATTTGAGGGAATATTGAATTTTATGAAGAACATTAATCTGTACATCCAAGAAGTGCAATGAATTCCAAGTAGACTTGAAGAAACACATCATAATCAAACTATTGAAAGACAGAGACAAAGAGGGAATCTTGAAAACAGTGAAAGAGAAATGACTCATCACCCACAAATGATTCTCAATAAGATTAAAAGATGATTTCTCATCAGAAATTATGGAGACCAAGCAGGCAGTGGAATGATATATTAGAATATGAAAGGATTAAAAAAAATACAAATTCTAGATCCAGGAAAAGTATCCTTTAAAAATGAAGTGGAAATTCAGATACTCCCAGATAAACAAAACTGATAACATTTATTGCTACCAATCCCTTAAAAGAAATACTAAAGGTAGTTCTTCAGGTTGAAATGAAAAGACACTAGATAGACTCTTGAATCCAAAGAAGAAATAAAGGATACCAGTAACGATACCTACATAGATAAATAAAAGAGAGTATAATTATATTTTAAGTCTTTTCTTCACTTACATGATTTAAAAGAAAATCACAGCCCTAGGGTCCTGCCGCCACACACGGCAGGAGCTCGGACCAGGCACCTGTCCATCCTCCTCGACTTTCGTCACCCCCGTTGCCGCCATGGAGCCGGGAGCCAGCGGGAACCCAGCTCATCATATTGATCATGCTCAGCAACAGGTTCTGAGGAGGGAAGGCTTTTGGCTTGCTCAAAGCCCGGCAGGAGAGGAGGCTGGCAGAGATCAACCAGGAGTTTCTCTGTGACCAGAATTACAGTGATGAAGAGAATCTGCTGGAAAAGCTCGCAGTCTTCAAGGAGAAGTACATGGAGTTTGACCTGAACAATGAAGGCAAGATTGACCTGATGTCTTTAAAGAGGATGATGGAGAAGCTTGGGGTCCCCAAGACCCACCTGGAGATGATGAAAATGATCTCAGAGGTGATAGGTGCGTTCAGCGACACCATCTCCTGCTGAGACTTTGTGAATATGATGCTGGGGAAACGGTCAGCTGTTCTTAAGCTAGTCGTGATGTTTGAAGGAAAAGCCAATAAAAGCAGCCCCAAACCAGTTGGTTTCCCCTCCAGAAAGAGACATTGCCAGTCTACCCTGAGGACCCCTGCTGGACCTGGACCTGCCTTTTCTAGCTGCCCCACTCCTGACCCTCCCTCCGGACCTCCCTGACCTTCTTGACTCGTTGTGATTTGTCTTGTTTGCTTGGTCATTGTGGGTTGGTTGGTTGTTTTTTTTCATGAGACAGAATCAGTGATCTTTTTGTAAAGCACAAATTATATGTCTTAAAGAAGATTTAGATGGGGGGATCCTGAGCCTTCTGTTCTCTCCCTTTCTTCTCCCCTCCTTTCCCTCTCCTTGTGCAGAAGGGCTGACATCCAACCAAAAATCACAGGGGATGGGGACAGGACAGGGAGGCTGGGAGGCTTTGTTCCCCTCCTTTGAAGCTGGCACTGTCTTTCCTTCCAAGTCTCTAAGACAACCCCAGACTTGCTGGCCTGGCACTGGTGGGGATCCTGGTTCACTTTCAGAAGGTCCTAGGGGAGGGATAAGGCTGCAGGGCCTCATTAAGCTTCCTTTAGTTAGCTCTGCGGTTCTAGTGTTCTTAGGTTAGCCTGGCCTCTATGGCACAGGCCTCTCAGTGCACTGCCATTTCGGCTAATCTCCCCTCAGTCCGGGTCTCTTGTCATCCTTGGTGAGGGTCCTCAGGGAGGTGACAGGAGGAGGGAAAGAGAGGGGTTTGACAGTTTGAGCTCTGTGAAGAAGGTACCAGAAGGAACCCCTCTGGCCTTGCCCCCTGGTGGCACCCATACTTTTATCAGCAACTCAGTTGCTGTACCATTGGCCCTTGCTGGGGCAGGAGAGGGCTTCAGAAGGAGAGGTGAGGGCAGGGACATTGGGGGAGGGGTCAGCTCAGCCTAATTCCACCTTTAAGGGAGGATGCTGAGCAGGACAGGAGAACAAACAATAAAATACTCATGGCAAAAAGTCTGCCCCTGAGCCAAGAGCTGAGAAATAGAAGGTTGCCTTTCTGATCTCAGTCTGCTAAAACTAGACTACACTTCCTCCATTTGCCTTCCACCATTTAGTCAACAGATATTTATCAACAACCATTATTAACTCTAAGTCTTCCCATTTTATCCCATGTGCTGTGTCTGCTATGTAACTCATTTCTCCCTTTCCCAAACATCCAAAACGTTGAATCTGGAGATTGGATTGGGTGCATCTGTGTTTTTTATTAGACTCACAGGATTTAAGAGCCCAGTCTACCTTGTTGGTTAGCTGAGCCAATCGTCTTGCTTCATAGGTGAGAAAATTGGCAGTCCATAGGGACTAAGTGCCTTGCCCCAGGTCAGGGAGTTAATTTGGAGATGGAAAAGTCCAGAATAGAGGCTAGGTCTCATGATCCCCCTGCCCATGCTCATGTCTTCTTTGGACTGCCTCAAGGATAAAAACAAAGAAAGGGGCAGTAGGGGCAGTCTCCTAGGTCAACACTTGGGTAAGACGTCTCTCTTCCGAAGGTCCTCTGTGAGAACTAACTCTCCCCATCCTCAGAGTTTGAGTCAGTGTCAGAGTTTGTATAAAGACCAGGCCTGCCTCTGCAGTTCTGCATTCTGTCTTCAAGTTTTGAAGACACTTTCCTGTCAAACTTATCCCCTTTTGGACTGAGCAGAGGCTTCAGCCTTGACCCCTCTTGTGTTCTGGAGTCCTTTACCCCTCCCTGTGCAGGGCTTATACACACTTATTCATTTAGCATATTTATGAAGCACCTGCTATGGGCCAAGAACTGAGACTCCAGCAGTAAAATAGGACAGACCCATGGAATTT
This sequence comes from Myrmecophaga tridactyla, assembly GCA_004026745.1. Classification (NCBI taxonomy): domain Eukaryota; kingdom Metazoa; phylum Chordata; class Mammalia; order Pilosa; family Myrmecophagidae; genus Myrmecophaga; species Myrmecophaga tridactyla. The sequence goes on from PVIY010035760.1 coordinate 10,670, forward strand.
AGAATCTAGAGTCAGATACAGACAATGATGAATGTTAGGAAAATGGAACATTCTGGGATAATTCTGTAATTCTGGGGTGCCTAGGCCAGGCCCAAGACTGAGCTAGAATCTTGGAGAAGCCTTTGCAAAACCTTAAGTGTAAAGATCTGGGAGCTGTTGGAGGTTGGGTACCCTGCAGGCTCCTCAGTAACCAATAATCAAGGCTCCAAGGTGCTGCCTCTATACCTTGAGGGGCTAAAGCACCTAGAGATTGGAAAATAGCCCAGTTGGATTAGTCCGCTAATCTCAACCAGTTCAGGAGCTAGGCTACTTGGCCATGACTGGCTGATCTTCAGCCTAAGGAGCTGCTTCAAATGCACAGGCCTAGTTGAAGATTAAACCTCAGCAAAACATTCATCCCTATAAATGTAAAATCCTACCCCCTCCACCTGCTGGCCTTTTTTTTTTTTTGCTCCCTGAGATTATTGGATAAGCAACTGCCTGTCCTCATCTCTTCCCACTACCTCTCCTCTCTGGGACAGGTTGGGACCTCTCAACAAAGTAAAGCCTCCCTTGACTACCCATTACATTCAATGTTCCTGTTTTACTCAGAGAGGAAGACAGAAATAACTTGGCTTATTTCAGTGGGTTCCATAGCTTGCAAGACAGCAGGAAGCCTTATGGAAGGAGTGCAAGCAAAGGCGTGTCCTGGCTTCAGGAAAGGGCAGGAAAGAAGGTGCTGTTATTGGATGGGGAAGAGCCTGGGAAATCTCACCAGTTCCTTTACCACTTTTTTTGAACTCAACCCCTGAGGGTAGAGGGTCTCGAGAGTGGTCCCTGGGAGAGGGGGTCTGTATGTATTCCGGGTTGTGGCTATCAGTTCCAGGACTGTTACTTCTCTTGGTAAAGGCTCAGCTTGAGACCTCAGCTATCTTATTTCTAAAAGACCAAATCTAACTAATGTAACCAATAACTAGGGCATGGGCAATTATGGTTTTGTCCCTGTGACTCAAAAGGAAGGAGTTTGTCAGGTAAATTCAAGCAGATAAAGTATGTGTGCATGTGAGAGTGTGTGGTGTGGGAATATCTGCTCTATAGATAGGGAATAAACTAGACAAACTTAAAAAAAATCACATAAAAGCAGATATTCTATGATAAGAATAGCACAAAAGAGGGATGTAACAGAGCTGAATAGGAACAAAGTTTTGTATGCTAAAGAAATTGGTTGACATTAATCTGAACTAGATTATCTTAATATGTTGTAATTGCTAAGGCAACCAGTTGAGAAAATAACTCAAAAACATAATAAAAGAAACAATAGAGATTAAAATAACATATCAAAAACAAATAGCAAAATGGCAGGCCTGAATCCTACCTTATCAGTAATTACTTCAAATGTTAATGTAAATAGACTCAACACATCAATAAAAAAGAAAGAGATTTCCAAGTAAAGCATGTAAAGTGCAGCCTGATTTCTTTTTTTTCTTCAATAAATTGAGGACTCAACTATTGAGCAAAAAAGGAACCAGCACTTGATGAACTGAAAATTTCTCAGCCCGTCTAGATAGCATGTCCAGAGAACTTCCTGATTTCCTGAGAGGTGAGTTGCCAGTGAACAGGGAGGGCTCTGTGAGAGGATGTGCCTGAACAACCATTTGCTAGAGATTAGGTATATGACTTATGGATCCAATCAGTCGTCTCAAGGTAAGTCAGGAATGGAATGCAATTATCCAGAAAAGATCTGTGGAAGATCCTTTGGTCTCATGGCTTGGGACTCCTAAATTTCATGGATGACTGACCAGGTTTTTGAGAATTTTTTTATATTGACCAAAACCACTGCCAGCCTGGACTGGAAGGAAAAGAGGTAGTAGAAAATAAAGGAAGAAGAATCTCAAGACAGGACGCAAAGATCTGGGGTAAAGGGACCTCCTTGGCGAGGGTACTGCAGTTATGAATGTGATTGATCCCATTGAATGATATGCTTGGGAGGGGGGTGGTGGGAAGATTTATGTCATATATATGTGTCCACAATCAAAGAAAAAGAGAAAAATAAAAGAAACTAAAAGAAAATGACAATTAAGTGCAGTACATGATACTGAATGGGCTCTAGGAATGGAGGAGAAAAGCTCAGAATATATCTGGGACATAAGAAAATGGAATGAATAGTGTATGTTTTATGTCAATGTTAAATCTCTTGAATTTGGTAAATGTACTTTAAAGTGATTATGTAAATGAGTATCTGTGTTCGTAAGAAATGTGAATGGAGGTATTATATATTCATGGAGTATGATGTGTGCAACCTACTCTCAAATGTTTAGAATATAGATGGATGGATAGATAGAGAGATGAAAGGTAAAATGATACATCAAAGGTGGCAAAATGTCAAGATTGGTGGATTTGGGTTTCTGAGGGTGGTGGTTGAAGATATGTTGGGGTATTTGGAGCTTTTAAAATAGGGTTTGTATTATTTTTGCAACTGTTGTGTGTTTGAAATTATTTCAAAATAAAAGTTAAAATAAATGGTATGTGTTAATGTTTGCATTTGACAAGAAAATACCTTTAATATACCAAAATGCAGAATATAAAGTTGTGCCATTCACAAGATAACTGTATAAGATATTAAAAAGATTAATTTTTAGTGTCAGAGGTGTAATCTGGTAATGGGACACAAATTGAAAGTTGATAAAGGACTTAAAAAAACTTATGATGGTGAACTCAGAATTACATTATTTTGTACATAAGCTGGTGATCTCTGGAAAGTAAGAATTTAGAGGCCTGCAATGAGAGGCCCCGGCTCCCTGTAAGCTCTGGCAGGGAGGACTCATTGTGGATGGCCACCCCACCACGTTTCATGAAGGCAAAGCGACAAGGCGAGGTCATGTGTGTCTCCAGATCCCTGACCTGCCAGCCCCTTTGCCAGGCGCCTGACTCAAAGGTCCTTCCTTTCTCTCTGGTGCCTATGAATAACAAAGCTTCAACATTTACCAAGCAGGAGGTGACAGGTCCTTCCCATCTCTTTCTATTCATGACTTCAAATTAATAATTAGTCGCCTGAAAAATGAGCCAATCTGTTTCATGGAGGGGAAGAAGCATGAGCCAAGCCAATTAGCATCAGGTTCTGGCTGCCTGGGGAATTTAACTGGTCACACGGCCCATTTGAGGTCTCCAAATAGTGTTTGTTGAGAGGGCAGTCACGGTTGTGAAGGGAGGGAAGCCCCTGGAGGCCCATATGCTGAGATGCTGCTTTGTTGTGTCCACATGTCCGTCCTATTCTTCTCAGAGGACTCAGCAGCTGGCTCTGGGCAGCCCAAACCTCAACCACCCGCCGAGGGAGTGGCGGCTGCCCCCAAATAGCTGCACACTTGAGTGGGTCTTTTGTCTGCTTAAAAGACATTCCAACTGCCCATTACCAGGCGGCTGCCCCACTGTGGGGGCCCTGGGCGGACAGCATGGCTGCACAGCCTATTGCAGGGAGATCTGGGTCCATCCATTGTAAGGAGCAGCCGCAGTGCCAGGGAAGAACAGAAGCCGTGCCCAGGGGCCAGGGGCTGGGGGTGGGACTCACCTGGACAGTTGACATTAGGAGATCCAAGAACTCATCCAACCAATACCTTGGAGCTCCAGGGCACTTGAGGAGTCACTCTGGCCTCCTCTTGTCTCTCTTCAGAGCCCCATGATTTGGAAAGCTCTTGGAAAAGAGGTCTCCAGGTTTTAACTGTTGCTGCGAGAACATTCTTTGAGTCTGGCCTATTTAAAAACCTTCTCTTTCAAGAGGCCATTAAGAACACCCTGAGAGAGCAGTGAGGGTGAGACCCTGTTAGAGGAAGAAGCCGAGAAGCCAGCTCTCATGTGAAGATGTTTAGCTTGACCTGCATGTGCCAGCTGCCCACAGGACATATCCATTACCACTTCTGGAATTTAGGCTTGGTCGTAGCAGTGTTATCCCATACCTGCTGCCCCCTAAGTCTTCAGAGATGAAAAAAAAAGGTAGTTGGTGACATGCGTGAGAGCACTGACTGACAGAGCTCTGTTTGCGGGCCTGCCGAAGACTAATGTAGAGCCCAGAAATCCTCACAGCAGTCCCAGGAAGGTGCTATTATTATCCACATGTTAGAGATGAGAAACTGAGGCTTCAAAAAGGCCAAGTGACCAGCTTATAGGCACAGAGAGAAGAAGAGCCCTGGGGGACCCCCACCGAAGCCTGGAGGCACCCCCTTTATAGCTGTCTCCAGCTGCCATCTCTGTACCAGGGTATCATCTCGGTTGTCCGCAGACCTGGGAGTGGCAGCCCAACCCACCACCTGTAGGGCTCTTCTGGGGGGTGGCACCCATGCCACGGGGGCTGCAGAGGTGCTGCGGATCACGGGCTTTGCGAAGACACACCTGGCATAGGCCAGTGCTCCCTGGCACACGAGCAGAGCCAGTGGAGCCATGAGGCTGGGCAGGGGGCTTCGAAAAACTCAGCACCCTCTCGGTGGAAGTGAGCCATCACAGAACACTTCAGGTGCCAACAGGTGGTGGAGGGATCTGTAGGCGCCAGATTTAGTCCCTAACATGTCTTGTCAGAAAGAGCAAGATAACATTAGGAGAGAGGTGAAATCTGGGAGCTGGGAAGAACTGACTGTGGATCTAAGGTAAGGCAACAAGACAGAGGCAGGGGTAGGGTCCTACGGAGAGTGGGGCCCCAGCAGGCTGTGGTGGGGCAGAGAGAAGAAAGAGCATGGAGAGAGAGGACACTGGGATGTACGTGTTCTGGGCTCAGGGAGCACTGCTTGGACCTCTAGACCACCGGCACTGTCTGTGACACTCGGGAAATATTTGCCCCCAGTTAGTTGTGGGGGAAACCTGGGCATCAAAGTGGGTCCACAAACTCTGTGGGTGGCAAGTGCCTGGGCTTCTCTCCTTCTGGATAGCTGCGCTTTCACTGGGCAGTGCCCTTCCTAGGGAGGGGCTTGAGACAGCCCCTCAGATTACAGAGGCAGTGCTCAAGTAGTAGAAGTCACAGCATGGTCCCTTTTAGCACCCATACTTATGTGACAGCACCAGCAGCATTTCTACCTCCTCCAAGGCATAATTCACCGACACTTAACAAAAGCCAGAAGTGTCTATTACCATGACAGCTGTGCTTTCTCTCATGTTGGCTTAACTAAGGGCTTCTTCGGTGGAGAGCAGGGGAGTTTTGGACGAGAAAGGGGCTGAGGTGGGAGGCCTGCCCATGTGGATGGAGGAGGAGGAGGAGTCACGGAAATCCCTACTCTGAGCGCTATCTGCCCTGAGAGAGCAGTGAGCGTGAGACCCTGTTAGAGGAAGAAGCCAAGAAGCTATCTCTCATGTGAAGATGTTTAGCTTGACCTGCATGTGCCAGCTGCCCACAGGACATACCTGTTACCACTTCTGGAATTTAGACTTAGTCATAGCAGTGTCATCCCATACCTGCTGCCCCCTAAGGCTGCCACATGGCCCCCTATGCACGTAGCTCTGTAACTAATTTTTATCTGGGGAGCAATAAAGAAAAGGGGGGCCATGGGTCAGTTCGGAGCCCCTGGGATGGGTGTGGGGCAGGGCCAGCTGTATGTGTGGCAGGGACATGTATGCACTGAGAGATGCAGGATGGAGGCAAGAGAGGACAACTTCCTTCCTATATGGTTCATTAGGCCTTGAGAGGCAAAGATGATGCCCAGGCTCTCGGGCACTCATTTCTGCTGAGGATGGCCAGGTGCCAGCTGAAGTACGAGGCAGAAGATGGCCTGCAGTGCTGGAGGTGGCACGCATATGTCCTGTGGCCTGTCTACAGCCTCCACCTGCCAAGTCAGATCCGGGAGTGACCTCCCTGCAGTGGAGGACAGCACGGTGGGTACACATGTGGGTCTGAATCAGACTGTTCTGGGTTAGACTCTCACTCAGTATGGTTTCAGTTGGGGTTCCTTTAAGGCGGCCTTGAGACAAAGGGTTTGGGTGCACATGGTCAGTTGGGAATGATCCTGGGAAGCACTGTGAGAGATGGGGAAGAAAGACAGGGAAGGGAAGGCCAGGGCAGGGCACACTGATGAAGAGATGGCTGGTGCGGGCAACTGGGGTTCAAGCCTGTCAGGGCCCCATGAGAGAGTGAGTCGGACAGGCTTAGGGTTGCTGCTCCTGGGGGGCAAGGGAACTGGGATGTATATCCACAGACAATGTCTTCTGTTGATTGAGGAACACCATGGTGTTGGCTTCTTGGCACATGCAACCTGCCCTGTACAGGGCAAAGAGTGCCCTCTGTCGAACTTGCAGTTCCTCTGGTCAGGGAGCTGGGGGAAGCACCAGGCAGGGTGTCCACTGCACGGCTACAGTCATGTTCTTAGGTCCTGGATTCCGCCTGGCACCATGGGAAGCCTCTCAGCCCCCAGGACAATGCCGCAAACTTTGTGCAGGAGTCATCCCACCATGTGCCTCTCTGCCTTCCTTCCTCAGCATCTCCATGTAAAGTGTGAGTTTCTGGGTTTGTGTGTGTGTCGGGGGTGGTGGGTGGGTACTGCAGGTGCCTGCTTGACGAGTGATGGTCAGGAACCAAAGGGGAATATGCCCTTCTTTCCAGGAGGCTCCTTCGAAGGCTGTTGGGGAGCTTCTCATTGGCAGGATAGACAAAGGCATCTGGCTCAGCACTGTGTCCCAGTCTCGACCCTTCCTATCCTTAGGACCCCTTCCCTCACACCCCACCTTCTAGCCTTGGCTGGGCGCTGCTGTTTGAGTACCAGCCAAAGTGGTGTTGACAAGGCCAGGTGTTTGCCTTGAGGTGGACTGAGGGGAGGCTTTGTGGGTGTGGGAGGAAGTGTCTTCAAAATCTTAAATGGTCTAAAGACCTTCAAGCTGGGTCAAAGATAACCAACATGACTGGTGGGATGTTCAAATCCTCCAAAATGTGTGGACAAAATGCCCACATTCACTTCAGAGGACTTTGTCAAAAGGGTAAAAAGGCAGCCAACTCAATGGAAGAAAAATTTGGAAACCATGCATTTGATAAGGGTTTGATATCTACTATATATAAAGAAATCCTATAACTCAACGATAAAAGGACAAACAACCCAATTATAAAATGGGCAAAAGATACAAATAGACATTTCTCCAAAGACTAAATACAAATGGCTAAAAAGCACATGAAAAGATGATCATCTTCATTAGCTATAAGGGAAATGCAAATCAAAACCATGATGAGATATTCTCTCACACCTACTAGAATGTCTGCTATTAAACAAACAGGAAACTACAAATGTTGGAGAGGATGTGGAGAAATAGGAACACTTCTTCACTGCTCATGGGAATGTAAAATGATACTGCTGCTGTGGATGACAGTTTGGCAGTTCCTGAAAAACTAAATATCAAGTTGCCCTAAGACCTGGCAATACCCCTACTTGGTATATACCCAGAAGAACTGAAAGCAGTGACATGAACAGACATTTGTATACCGATGTTCAAAGCGGCACAATTCACAATTGCCAAAAGATGGTGACAAGACAAGTGTCTATCAACAGATAAGTGGATAAGCAAAATGTGGTATGTACATCCAATGGAATATTATGCAACCATTAAGAAGGAATGAGGTCCCGTAGCATATGGCAACATGGATGAATCTTGAGGACATAATGCTGAGCGAAATAAGCCAGACATAAAAGGACAGATACTGTATGATTTCACTAATATGAATTAACTAGAATATGTAAACTCAGAGTCTTAAAATGTAGAATATAGGGTACCTGGAGATAGACAGAAGCTAGAGAAGGGGAAGTGGCTACCTAATATGTACAGAATTTTTAATGAGGTTGAACTTAAATGTTTGGAAATAGAGGTGATGGTAGCTCATTATTGGGATTATAATAGTGCCATATTGCAGATGGATTTGGTTGAAAGGGAATGTTTAGAGTCATGTAATATCACCAATTAACACTACAAATATAAATAAGTTCTTGCATGAACTAGTACAAATATATGCCATGTGTACAAGAAGTTAATAATAGAGTGGTATGTGGGGAAAATTACCTATTGCAAGCTATGAACTATAGTTAACAATAATACCTTAAAATTCTTTCATCAGCAGTAACAGGTGCACCACACCAATACTAGGGGTCAATTGTGGGCATGGGAGGGATAAGGGATATGCGGTGTTTTGGCTTTTCTTTTTTTGTGACTGTCCGATATTATTTTTGGAACAATGAAAATGACCTAAAATTGAGTGTGATGATTATTGTACAACTAGGTGATAATACTGTGAGATATTGATTGTATACTTTGGATAGAATTTATGGTATGTGAATATATCTCTATAAAATCTACAGATTGAAAAAAAATACCCACATTCAGAAGTCAGCAGAGAACAAAAAATTGCTGAGGGCTGTTGACAGGCAGCACTGCTTTCCAAGTTACAGTGAAAATTCAGGAAAGCATTGCCCATTTGTTTTTTCCTGCACTGAATTCACATAATTCCAGAGCTAGTCCAGGGACTTGGAGTCAACACAGGAAGAACCACTTAGGGCCCTCTGTGATCTTCACAGGTTACGTTCAACACTGTTGAAAAGAGACCAAGTGAGTTAAAGAACTGTTGGCTTTGTACCACTGCAAAGTGTCTACTTACTTTTTAACTTTTTATTTTGGAATAATTTTAGCTCTCCAAGGGTGTTACAAGGATAGCACAGAGTATTCAAATGTCCTTTACTTTTTTAGCTTCCCCAGATGCTGCAGGTTACATAGCTATAGTATGTTAGTCAAACTAAATACTTTACGGTGTCACCCACTATTTAATGTTGGTTTGGGTTTTACCACTCCTCCACTCATGCCATTTGTCTGTTTTAGAACCCACTCCAAGATTCATCCAGTCATCATGTCTCCTTAATCTCCTTCAATTTCTGGTAGTGTTTCAGTCTTTCCTGTTTCTCATGACCTTGAACTTTCGAGCAGTGTATGTTCTAAATAAAACTTTTTTTTTTTTAAGTAGAAAGTTGTAGGCTTACAGAAAAATCATGCACAAATATGAATTCCCTTATACCACCCTATTATTAAATCTTGCGTTATGTGGTATATTTGTTCAATTGACTAAAGAACATTTATATAATTGTACTGTTAACTGTAGTGCATGGTTTACCTTAAGGCTCACTGTTTGTGTTGTATTGTCTTATAGAGTTAAAAAATTATTCTAGCATCATATAAACAACCCCGAATTTCCCCTTTTAACCACATTCAAATATATAATTCAGTGCTGTTAATTGCATTCACAATGTTGTAGTACCATCAGCCACTGTCCATTACCAAAACTTTCCTATCAGTCCAAATGGAAACTCTGTACAACTTATGCATTAATTCACCATTCTCTACCCTCACCCCACATTCTGGTAACCTGTACTCTAGTTTCTGACCCTATGAATTTGCTTATTCTAATTATTTCATATCAGTGAGATAATACAATAATTGTCCTTTTGTGTCTGGCTTATTTCACTCAACATGATGTCTTCAAGTTTCATCCATATTGTAGCATGTATCAGAACTTCATTCCTTTTTACAGCTAAATAATGTTCCATTATGTGTATATACCACATTTTGTTTATCCATTCATTGGTTGAGGGACACTTGGGTTGCTTCCATCTTTTGGCAATTGTGAATAATGCCACTGTGAACATCAGTGTACAAATGTCTTCTCATGGCTCTGCTTTCAGATCTTCTAGGTATAGACTGAGGAGTGGAATTACCAAGACATATGGTAATTCTTTACTTACCTTTTTGAGGAACTGTCAAACAGTTTTCCACAGTGGCTACACCATTTTACTTCCTACCAACAATGAACAAGTGTTCTTTATTTTCCCTTTTTTTAGTTGTAGCCATTCTAGCAGGTGTGAAATGGTATCTCATTATGGTCTTGATTTGCATTTCCTTAATGGCTAATGATGTTGAGCATCTTTTCATGTGCTGTTTGGCCATTTGTATATTTTCATTGGAGAAATGTTAATTCAAGTCTTTGCCCAGTGTTTAATTGGGTTGTCTTTTTGTTGTTGAATCGTAGAATTTCTTTATGTATTCTGGATATTCAATCCTTATTGGATATGTAGTTTACAAATATTTTCTCATATTGAGTAGTATGTCTTTTCACTTTCATGATAAAGTCCTTTAATGCACAAAATTCTGATGCAGTCCCTATTTCTTTTCTTGTGTGCTTTGGTTGTAAAGTCTAAGAAACCAACAAGATCTTGAAGATGCTTCTGTACGTTTTCTCCTAGTTTAATATTTTCTCCTATATTTAGGTCTTTGATCCATTTTGACCTAATTTAAATCCTTCTGCAGAAGGATGTGTCTCCTATCCTCCGATTCCCCATGTTCCAACCTGGGGTGGTTCTCCCCTCTAGCCACCTGTGCAGCTTGCTCATGCTTTCACCAGGGAAGTCCCTCTTGGTTTACACTCCCTGACAGATGCCATTGTGGGTCCCTTTGTGCTGGGCGTGAAGGTTGTTCCTGCTCCCTGCGGCCCCCTTTCCTCCACATGCACTGGAACCCACCGGGGTCTCTTGTGGCCAAAGTAGCTCTGCAGCATCTGCCGAGACCCACTTTCTTGGGATAGACCAGTTCTCAGTCTCCTAGACCCTCAGGACACCTCTTCCTTTAGTCCAGTTGCCCCAAAACAGAGCCTGAGACAAGGGCTCTGGGTCTCTTATCTGGGAGGTGGTCCTGGGAAGCAGTGGGACTTGGGGCAGGACAAAGCCCATTAGCAGTGTGGTGGCAAGGAGTCCTCTGAGGGGTCCTGTGGAAGGTCACTCAGAGTTCTCTGGCCAAAGGATGGACCCCTTCCCTTGTCAGTGAGGCTGCCCTTAGGTGAGCACTGAGGACAGGCCACCAGGCAGAGAGGCTGTGGTGTGCATTTCCCCACAGGTGGGCCAAGGGGTACAGCCCTGGGGTACAGCATCAGGATAATCCGACATACTAGCTAGACTTGAGGGGCAAATGGCCACAATGACGTAACTGCCCACAGCTGCCGTCCAGGGCTGGCTGGGGGGCCTCGGGCACCCATTGCGCTGTTTAGGCCACAACAGCCCACGGGCTCAGCTTCACCTGCCTGTGCTTTTCCAGAAGTTTTTACCTGAATCTAGTCATGAGGAAATACCAGACAATTCCAGAATGGGACATTCTGCAGGAAAATGTCATGAAAAAGGAAGTGGAGTGAGTAATGCCCTAGATTAAAGTGACTGAGGCATGAGTGGGTGGCAGTGAGTGGGAGAGGAGGTAATGCTTAAATGGCACAGTTTGTGTTTGAGGTGACGGAAAATTTTGATAAGGGATGGAGGTGATGGTACATTGTGAATGCAGTTAACACCATTGAATTGTATACTTGAAAGTAGTTAAAACAGGAAATTTTAGGTTGTGTGCATGTTACCAGAATAAAAAAAAAAACACCAAAAACCCATAGAACTGTACAACACAAAGAGTGAAGCCTAATGTAAACTATGGACTATAGTTAATAATATAATATCACTTCATCAATTGTAACAAAGTTACCACGATAATGCAAAATATTAATAACAGGAAAAAGTGTGGGTGTGGTACATGGGAACTCAGTACTTTCTGCGTGATTTTTCTGTAAACCTATGTGCCAGTTTGAAGCTGTTATGTACCCCAGAAGAGCCAGGTCCTTTTTCATGATCCAATCTTGTAGGGGCAACCATGTTTCTTTTAATCCTGATTCAATATAGTAGGGTGGAAACTTTGGATTGTTTCAAAGGAGATGCAACAATTCCAACTGTGGGTGTGACCTTTGATTAGATGGAGATGTGTCTCCTCCCATTCAAAGTGGGTCTTGATTAGTTTACTGAAGTCCTTTAAAAGAGGAAACATTTTGGAGAAAGGTCAGAGCTGACAGAAATGCAGATATTTGGAGATGCTTGGAATGGCAACAGAGAGAACCTAGACAGGGACATTTGGAGAAGCAGAGCCCAGCAGACTTTGCCATGTGCCTTCCCATGAGATGCTGAGTAAGTCAGAACCCAGAGTTGTGTCCTGGAGGAGCTAAGTGAAGGCTCACAGACATCTAGAGAGGAAACCACTGGCATCAGAAGCTGGAAGCTACAGAACCGAGAACAAGGATCAGCAGATGCCAGTCACACGTCTTCCCATGTGGCAGATATTGGCTTTTCTTGAGTTAAGGTATCTTTCTCTGGATGCCTTTGGACATTTTTTATGGCCTTATAACTGTAAACCTGTAATGTAGTAAATTCCCTTTAGAAAAGCCAGTCCCTTTCAGGTATATTGCATTTATGGGAGTACTAACAAACTCAAACAACCTATAACTGATCTAATTTAAAAACAAAAAAAAGATTAAAAAAGAGAGAGAGAGATACTGAAGATGTACAACAACCAAAAGCCTTGTGTAAATCTTCATTGGTTCCTGAATTGAAGAGAAAAACAAAAGCCTATAAAATCCATTTGGGGGAAGTTTGATTATGGAACTGAATTAGTATTAATTTCTTAGGTGTGGTAACTAAGAAATATTTAAATGTCAAAATGCCCACAACTTTCATATAGTTTGCAAAGAAACACATGGAGAGTGAGGGAGAGAGATAAAGCAAATGTGAAAAGAATGTTAAGAAAAAAAAAGACTGGGTTCTGGGTGCAGAATTCTGAGTTGGAATCCTGGTTCCACCCATCAGCTTCTGTAACCGGAGACCTTGGTTGCAGCTGTCTCCAATGGGAGTGATGGCAGCATCTGCTGGAGAGAGATGTGACGGAGTGAGGCAGTGGTGGCAAAGTACTTGGGCTGGCCCTGCTTTGTCACTGGGCCTTCCCAGATGCAGTGTCCCCTGTGAGCTCTGTTTTGCAGATGGTATGAGTAAGGCTCACAAAGGGACTGTAGGGTCCAACTCCTGGCAAGTAGTGAATGGAGTTCGAGTGTGAACCCAAATCCAGAGATGAGGTTCTCAATGTTGGTATTTGCACTTTGAAGGGGAGCATCAGCGCTTCATCTCAAAAAAAGTAAGCCATGGTGGAGCTGTGGGGGACAAAAAGAGACAGGGCATAGAGAACAAGCGAAAGCTTTGCTGTGGGCCAGTCAGACAGCTGAGTCCAGACCATCTGTACTCCTTACTAGTTAGCAAGGGACTTGACATCACTGAGTCTAATTTCTTCATCTATTTTATGTCATTTTTGTGAGGCTTAAATAAATAAGAATGTGTACCTAAACTGCCAGCATGTAGAAAGTGGTGGAATTATGGTGGTTTTGCCGTAATGTAACACCCAACCCACAGCTATGTACTGCCTGTGTGCTATTTACATCTGGTGCTAGGGCACATCTTCCTCAGTTCTTCCTTAGTGTTCATGTCTCTAAGGTATAGAGACCAGGCCTTGTCTTTTACAGGAGGAGCCTCACCCTGGCTCCTCTAGATGTTCTGAGGCATGCAAACTTGGCAGGAACACACATGGGAGATACCCTGTTCTTTTTGATGCCTTACCTTGGTACATGTGATATGTTGGAACAGCACATTCTCTAGTAGAGTCCTCAGAGAGGGGTCACTGAAACAATGTTCCCTGAGTAGTCCTTTTTTTTTTTTTTTGGTTCCTTAAAGTTTTTATTTTAAGATAATTTAAAACTGATAGGGCAGTTACAAAATCATACAAAATCCATACAGAGAACTCAAATATAACCATCTGAAAATACTCAGATTTACCAATTTTAACATGTCACATTTGACTCATTATTCCACCTATCTGTCCGTCCATCCATTTATATATTTTCTAATATATATTTTCTAAACATTTAAGAGTAGATTGCATGCATCTTGCTCCTTGCACACATAATACTTCCATTTACATGTCCTAAGAACAAGGTTACACTTATATAGCCACCTGAGTTTTTGTATGTTGATAACAGTTTGCCTGTAACCTTTATATTTAAAAGCAATTCTGCTGGGAATAAAATCCTTGACTTACATTTTCTTTCCTTGTGCATTAAATAAATCACCCCATTTCCTTCTGGTATAAAGTGTTTCTGTCAGCACTGGTGGTGATCTAATTTTTTTGCTTTTAAATCTCATGTTCTTTTTGCCCAGATGCTCAAAGGAAAGATTTCTTTATCTTCTCAAGTTTAGTAATTTTACTGTGATATGTGTTGGTGTTAGTCATTCTGGGTTAATATTCTCAAGCATTACAATGTGCTCTTTCAAGGTATTGTTTCAAAAAAAAATTTTTTTTTAATTTCAGGAAAGTTTTCTGCAATTATTAATTTCAGTATTTGTTCTGTTCCTTTATATATTCCTGTTACACATATATTGGATTTCTTTTTTGCCAACTTGTCATTTATAACCATTTTTTGTCTCTTTATTTCCCTTTAATATAAAACATTTCCTCCTGTATCTCTTGAGGAATTAACTATTGTGTTATTTGCTTTAATCCTCTTCTAACTTAGCCTTCATTCCTAAATGATTTTCTTTTATTTTGGATTCTTTCTTGAGGACTTTATTTTCTGAGTTTTCCAATTTCCATTGCTTCCCTTTTCCCTATCCACTCAGATGCTGGTACCAGGAAGCTCTTGTAGCTACTGATAATTTGCCCTATTCTCTTATAATTTGAAGTTTGGGGGTACTCTATTACTCAACTTTGCAATAAGTTTTCCCATGTATTTTGGTGTTTCTATCTAATTGCCATTTATTTTTGGGTAGGATTCAAGATGATTAAAAAATGATGTCACTGCTGCTACCTCCCAGAACCCTTAAATCCTTATAGAACTGAAGACAGAAGGAGTGTCCCTGAAAGCCAGTCCCATGCTAGGACAGCTATACGTCTCAGCCACAACCAGAAGCAATAGTTACAGAGATGTGTCTTCCACTCACCTTCCTCCCAATGCCTGTGACCTCCCAGTGCAGCTCAACCCATGGGGACATGAGGGAGGCAAGTGGGAATAGTCTTGAGTGATTGTGGTGGCAGTAAATGCTGTTGCAGATTTTACAAAAACAGATGGTCAAGCCCTAGGAAGGAGCATGTGTCCACCATTTTGGTAAAGATTAAGTAAGCCAGAGTACATCTGTTAGGTGGAATAGTGTGCAGCCATGGCAAATAATCTTTTTGAATTAAAGAAACATTTTCATAATAATAAATGTGTATTACGAAAATTAGAAAATAAAGACAATGGAAAATATACAAAATAAAAACATTGTATTACTACCACTCAGAAGTTATCTCTGCTAGTGCCTTAGTATATATCCTTCCAGATTTTGAAATATTTTGCTGCACAAGTTGCTTAATGAGTGCAGCGTTTCCATCTGAGATGATGAAAGAGTTGAGGTAATGAATGGATTTTGGTGATTATAGTACAATATTGTGAATGAAATTAATACTATGAATTGAACATTTGAGCGTTCAGAATGGGAAATTTTGAGTT
>PVIY010035761.1:0-25948 GCA_004026745.1 Myrmecophaga tridactyla
GGCACGTTTCGCTTGGTGTCGCCTGTGTGCGTTTTTCAAGAGTGAATCTGTCATTTTTAATCACTCCCCAAAGGGGAAAGATGCTTCTTCCCCCCAAACCAAAAGAGAGGCAAAAACAGCACAGCACTGCCTGAGAGCCTATTTCTCTGTTATCGTGAGGCCTGAAATTCTGTGGATGACTGTGCGATCTAAAGTGCACATACGAAAGTACAGAAAAGCTCCTCAGCGGTGGTTCTCCACACGAGCGATTGCTAACACGCTCGCCACTGATGCCCGCACGGCTTTCCTGACCACAGCTCGCTCCCTCCCCGGGGTTAGGGTTAGGGTTAGGGTTAGGGTTAGGGGCCGCTGCCCTCCCCTTTGTGATGCTGACTTTCCCTTCAAGCGTTACCGTCTAAATGTGAACCTCTAAATGACATGGTTCAGTTAAGCCTTTTTGTGTGCTTTCCAGTAAGTTCATACTGTAGTCAGTCTTCTCTCTTGCTCCTTTCGCTTCATTTTATTCTTGGAAGTTTCACTCATGATGTTGTGCGTGGCTGAAGTTTATCTGGCTGCGTGTCGTGTCCTGTGGTGTGAACACACCGCAGTTTATTTATCTGCTCCCCCGTTGGGGAACTTTCCGTTGTTTGTTATTTGGTTTCTTATAGAGCCCTGAATGCCCTTACAGGACTGGAGGGGCAGGTACGTGCGGCCCAGGGCAGGCGGCCTGGCCTTGGATGAAGTTTACTGGATGCACCACGCCCTCTGGGGCATCTGGTCCTGGGGCCGCAGAGTTGAGAAGTTGCCACTGAGGTCCTGGGTGCCGGCCGGAAACTGCCATTGTCATCTGCAGGGGGGTTTGGGACCCTGATCCCGAACATGCCCTGGAGACGAGGCTTGCAGGGTCCTGGGGTGGGCGCAGCTCAGCTTCCCTCCTGGCGTGGATTCAGGTGGCAGCGTCCACGCAGCCGAGGCGTCCCTCCACCCAGCCGCGCCCCCACGCCTTAGCGGTGTTGGGGCGTCTCATGAATTTAATTTGCGGTGCCCTTTAGAAGGAAAATAGACTTGTATACTTATGCTTATAATACCTTTTTATAAGTTTTGCCTGCTCATCTTTTGTGAAGTGACTATTAAATTTTTATGCCCATTGACTTTTTTTTAAATATAAAATTTCCCTTTGATTTGTAGATTTTAAAAGGATCCTGTGTTCTGGTGTTTTGGGGGGTAGCTGTGTTATCAGTATTGGTTCCTGTTCTGTGGCTTATATTTTCAGTCTCTTTATGGTGTCTTTTGATGGAGGGATGTTGTGCATTATTAATTACTAATTGTAATGTACTAGAATGTATCAATCTTTGTGGCCACGTTTCCCCGCCCCTCGTTTAAGGCCGTAGAGACCCCTTCCTGCATTCTACTGTGAAAGCTTGTTGTTTTGTGGTCACGTTAGGTTTTTAATCCACCTGGAATCCGATTTTGTATGTGCTATGAAGTAAGGGTCCAGCTTCTTTGTGTTCTTTTCCGTGACTCCCCAGCGGCCTTAGCGCCATGTCGGGCACATGGCCCCCTGGGCCCGCCCTGCCACCCTCCCGCCCAGCAGGTGCCCGCCTGCCCGGGCGTCGTCCTGCCCTGCTGGCAGTCGGCCTGTCCCTGCACTGACCCGCCCTGTCTTCGTTATTACGGCTTATAATCGGCCTTGAGAGGTCATGAAATAGTGCTTCTGCCTTGTTCTTTATCAAAATTCATCTATTCTCGGACCTTTGCATCTCAAAATGCATTGCACTGAGTAACAATTTCGTAAACACTTTGAGTCTCATTCATTGAGCTCTTCTGTAATGGTTCTTTATGACATTTTAACTTTTCCCTTAGATATCCTGTTTATTTAAAAAGGTAATTCCTAGGAACTACATAGTTTTATACTATTAAAAGGAACCTTTTAAGTTAACTTTTGCTTAAATGTTATTGGTATATAAGAATAACCTTTATATTTTTATACTGATTTGTAGCCTTGGCAGCACTCGGTAATTATAGTAATTCCTCTGTAGAGACCCTGTGTTTTCTAATAACAGGTCTTTCCCTCCTTTCCAGTTCTTATTCTGTCTGTCTCGCTGTACCAGCCGGAGATTCTAGGAGAATCCTAAAGGTACTGGCAATAGCAGGCAGCCGTGCCGTGTTGCCAGCTCAGAGGAAAAACTGTCAGTATTGTTTAATTAAATGCAATGCTTGCTTTAGGCGTTTTGTTGGATACTTTTTTTTTAACTTGTTGAACTTGTTTATTAGTTGTAATAGTCTTTTTCACTTGTCAATTAGTATATTGGTCTGATAAGACATAGAATCTCTGTTATCGAGGCAGTTTACTCAGATGGTTAAAAACTTTTTCCAGCATCCCACTAAGAGGAAACAAATAATCCAAGAAAACATTGTCATTTTAACAATGACAACCAAGTTCTTGGTTTGCATGAAGATACATCTGCTAAGAAAACGATTAAAAATCTTATATGATGATGAAATCTTAGCCAACCTTAGCCACGCCATGTGGGATACCTTTTATCAGATGAAGCTATGGTCCTTCTCTTTCCTGTTTGCTCAGATTGTAAAAATAATGAATGAATGTTGGATTTTATCAAACACTTCTTTCTCACCAATTGTGATGATCATACTACTTTTCCCCTCTAATCTGTTAATAGAGTGAGTTACATTGGTTTTCTAATTTTCAATCAATCTTGAATTTCAAGAATAGCCCCAGCTAAGTCAAAATGTATTCATCTTTAGCTGGATTTGGTTTTCCGACATTTTCTTTGGGAATTTTGCATTTATAGTTATAAAAAAGCTTGGCAAGTATTTCTGCTTTTTCACACTGTCCTTATCAGGTTTTGGTATAGTTTATGCTAACATCCTAACATTTTTGTGAATTTTTTTCTTTTTCTATACCTGGGATGAATTTGTGAAGATTGAAATTATTTCTTCATTGAAATTTTCATGGAACTTGGTGAAACTTTGCCCTCACATATTCTTTGTGGAAATATTTTTAGCTAAGCGATTTAATCTCTTTTATGATTTTTTCATATATCTTTTCTTCTTGAGTCTATTTTGTAAGTTGTATGTTTTTAGAAAAGTATCCATCTCAACTAAATTAAAAAATTTTATTATAAGTTGTTCATAATATCCTCTCAATGTATTTTTAATGTTAGTAGCTAGAGTGATGCCTCTTTTATTATTTAGATTGTTTATTTTGATCTCCATCCTTTTTTTTTCTTTTTATTCTTTCTAAATGCTTACCAATTTTATTAGTCTTCTCAAAGAGCCAACTTTTGGCTTTTTTGATCCTCTCTATAATGTCTTATTTTTCTATCTATTTCATGTATTCCTCCTTTTCATTATCTTATTAGTTTTCATATTCCTAGGGTTTAATTAGCTGTTCTTTCCCCTTTTCTTGATTTAATTTTCTGTTAAGTTTTGGTGGTTTATCATCTTATGGTCCTGTATCCCACCTTGTTCTATCCATTACTGAAAGTGGGAATACTGAAGTCTCCAAAACTATTACTATTGAATTATCTGTTTCTCCCTTCAATTCCGTCAGTTTTGCTTCATGTACTTCGTGACTTGGTTATTAGGTGCCGTGTGTTCATAGTGGCTGTTTCCCTGATGGATTGACCCTTTTGTTATTATGATATGCCTTCTTTATCTCCAACAATAATTCTTGTGTTGCATTTTGTTGGCTACTAGTTTAGCTACTGTGTTAGTCAGGCTTCTCTAGGGAAACAGAATCCACAGGAGAGATCCGTAAGCATGAGATTTTAAATGTGTCTCTCACAACTGTGGGATGCATGAGGCCGCATCGCACAGGGCAGGGCAGGCCGCGGGCTGGCAGCTCTGGTGAACGGCTGACTTCCCCTTTAAAGCCTTCAGCTGATTAGATGAAGCATCACTGATGGTGGAAGGCACAGCCCTTGGCGACTGCAGAACTAATCGCTGTGGATGCAGTCAGCATGCTGATGATTTAACACCCCAGCCTTCTGAGTCCTCGCAGCAACGGTTAGGCCAGTGCTCCCCTGACCAGACAACTGGGCACGCCACTGGCCGCACTGACACGTGGACCTGAGCATAACAGCCACTTCAGCACTCTTTTGGGTACTGTTAGTAAAGCTTGTCTTTTTCCTTTCTTTTCCTTTCAACCCATTTGTTCTTTGAATCCAAAGACTCTAAGTTGGATCGTGTTTTTAATCCAGTCTGCCAATCTCTGCCTTTTGAATATAATGTTTAATCAATTTATAGTCAACATAATTACTGACAGTAGGATTTATGTCTGTCAGTTTGTGATCTTGTATATGTCTTATGTCTTTTTTTCCCTCTTTTCCATGATTCCTTCTTTCTTTTGTGCTAAATAGGTACTTTCTTTTGTGACATTTTAATATTTTGTTGCTCCATTTATGGTGCTTGTGAGTTATTTTCTTAGTGGTTGCCCTGTTGATTAGAATTAACATTTTAACTTTAAATAATCTTGTTCAGATTAATAACAACTTAATTTCAAAAGTGAACAAAACTATTTCTGTAATATAACTCTGTGCCTTTTCCCTTTTTGAACTATTGTCATCTAAATTCCATCTTTATACAGTATGCAGCTGTCAACCTAGTTTTATAATTATTGCTGTACACAGTTGTCTTGGGAATCAGATAAGGTTAGACCCCTGTGGTTCCAGGGTAGAATATTTTTTATCCCCTACCAGTCTCTGTGTGCATATCACAGATCACACATTAGCAGCCCTATGTGCTGTACTGGACTGGCACAGGATTTTTGGTTTGCTTGTTCGTTTTGTCATTTGAATTAGTTACCAATGTTGGGGTGATTACAGATGATAATCTGTATTTCTGGTTTCTTCTGGACTGCCTCAGAAGACATGGTGCCACTGGCAGGAATTTCCCGCATGGGGTGGTGGACACACACAGGCCTTGGGCGTGGCAGCCTCTTCTCGTCCCAGTGCCGGCAGGTGTGTGTAACTCCTCACACCTCCTGCTTGGCTCCTGCAGGCGTCTGCGTTTGTGCCCTCACCACTGTGCCCTTCCCTGTGCTTGCTTTACAGTCCCATGGGGGGCACTTTCCTCTCCTACCTCTACGTGGACCGCTAGGGGACCGAGTAGGAATTGGAGCCTGTGTTCATATGCCCAGAGTGAATGCCGGGCATCTTAGTCCTCTCACCACCTGGCCGACGTTCTGCCTCCTTCACCCCTCACAAGCCTAATTGTGCTCATCAGCTGACATTCGAACCTACGCAAGTAAACGTTAAAAAAATCAGTTTCTCCTGGTGGAGACCAGGCGGGGAAGGTGGGTCAGCCGCCTGAGCTGATGAAGGCCGTCCTGTGAGCTGCTCAGTGGGGCAGGGGAGGTGGTTTTCTCACGCGGCTGTGTCCTGTAGAGAAGGTAACTGACCAAACGGCACCTTTGTGGGGCTGAGCAGTTCCGTGCTGGCGAAGAGCAGTGAGCTCGGCTGGCAGACACGGCCCACAGGAGGAAGGACGGCCTTCGGAAAGGCCCAGGAAGTATTTTTCCAGGCCAGGGTATTTCTTTATAACTTTGCAAGCAAGGGTGGAAACGGGTTGATGTTCTGGAAACCCCAACTGCATTTTAGTTTAGTAATTAACATTTAATCAACATTAATGCAGTAACTGTTGTTGAGTATGTAAAACCGTCTGGTCTGCTGGCAACTACCATGGGAGAAGACATGGTCCCTAGGAGTGCCCTGGCAGCTAAGGCATCATCTGCAAGCACTCGGGAGGAGGCCTAATGGGGAGGGCTTTATCCTTCCAGTGATGGGCTTCGCCAGGGCACAGCGGGCCAGGCTTGTAATGTGACCTTCCAGGAGAGTGTGGGCCTGGGGGGCAGAGCAGAGTGGCCTGAGGTTGCAGTGCTGAGGGGTGGGCAGTGGCCGAGGGGCTGTAGGAGAAGCAGGGGTGACTTGCAGGAGGAGAAGCCGTGGGTGGGAAGCAGGGTGGAGGTCAGCTGCAGTGCCAGGAGCTCCTGCCTGGAGCCGACAGTCCTGTCCGAGGTGGAGCCCAGGGTGGGGGCTGCAAGGTGCGTGGGGTGGGGAGGGGATGGCACGGGCACTCACGCCGGGGTGGTAGGTGTATTATGAAGCAGACCGAGTAGAGGGATGGAGGGCGGAAGGGTGAAGGTAACGCCCACCATGATGCACAGGAGGGGTCCAGGCTGGAGCATGGGGCCAGGGAGGGCTTGGGCTGGGGGCAGCCTTAGGGGCCAGTGGAGGCAGCCCAGCCTGCACAGGCCGAGAGGTGGGACAGGAAAAGGGTCGCGTCTGGTAAGTCGGAGCCATCCTGGCTATAACCGGTTCAGTCTGTGTCCACCACCAACTAGGCTGGACCAGCAAGAGACCAGACCCAGGCTTGCCAGGCTGCACACCATGGGGGATTCCTGATGAATCGTGTCCATGGAGTTCCTCCATCCAGACGTCCCTGTTTCTTTCTTTTTTTATGGAAAAAAAAGTGAGTTGATTGCCTCATCCCTAATGCTGGGAGTCGGTAGTTGTTTAAAGCTGGATGAAGGGGCAGCCCCCACGTCTGGCCCTGAGGACTTGGCCTTGGAGCCCTGCAGGTAAACAAAGCTGTGGAGTCAGGTTTAGCCCAGCTCTGCAGCTTACCATCTGTGTGAGCCGAAGCAGTCCTATTTACCTGGACCACGGAGGTGTTGATTCCTACCTGAAATGATTATAGGAATGTTACGTGAAATTTCAGATGAGCACGCACCCAGGCTGCCTTCTGGAGCTCAGCAGGTGCTCAGTGCTTCCAGAATCCAGACTTGACCCAGCACGGGGCCAGCTGCTGGGGTCAAGGGGTCACGCCACTCATCACAGGCACCTGCCGGACACGCCACCTGTTTTCTGTACAGCTGATGTCTTTGCTTTTCCCCCATTGGCATCTTTTTTATTTCTTTTTTACTTCACGCCTTGCTTTTGTGGATCCCACCCCCCTCACCTCAGGGCTGCACTCTGACAGTGTCCTCTCCTTTTCCCGTCTCATAAATTCTCCATTTCTCCTGGACTGTTCCCAGCCAACTAAAAACCACCCTAGTGTTTGTTCATTTGTTTTTTTAATAGAATCTTTATTATGAATGGTCAGTGTTAAAAAGGTAAAACATATGGAAGCTGCTACTTGTGAAGTCACTTGCATATTTTAGCTGCAGAGATGAGACATCTAGTTCATTGCTATATTTGGGTAGAGATTTTCGTCGTGGGCCATACGATTTGGAGTTTGCTCTCTTTACCAGGGTCATAATAGTGAAATCAAACTGTATTTTACCTTTTGTGTCTGGCTAATTTTGCTCAGTATTATGTCCTCGAGGCTCATCCATCTTGACATGTGCTTCAGGATGTCATTTCATCTTACTGCTGCATAATATTCCATCATATGTATACACCACATTTTGTTGATCCCCTTGTCGGTTGATGGGCATTTGGATTTTTTCCATCTTTTGGTGATTGTGAATAATGCTGCGGTGAACATCGGTGTGCAAATGTCTGTTTGGGTCATTGCTTTCAGCTCTTCTGGGTATATACCAAGTAGTGCTATTGCTGTGTCATTAGACAACTCAGTATTTAGTTTCCTAAGGAACTGCCAAGCTGTCTTCCATAGTGGCTGCACCATTATACATTCCCACCAGCAGTGCCTAAGTGTCCCAGTCTCTCCACATCCTCTCCAACATTTGTAGTTTCCTGTTTGTTTAATAGCAGCCATTCTTACAGGTATGAGATGATATCTCATTGTAGTTTTGATTTGCATTTCCCTTATAGCTAATGAAAATGAACACTTCTTCATGTGCTTTTCAGCCATGTGTAGTTGTTCTTCCAAAAAATTTCTCTTCATATCTTTGCCCATTTTATAATTAGGCTGTTTGTTCTTTTGTGGTTAAGTTGTATAATTTCTTTATATACACAGGATATCAAACCTTTCTCCAATATATGGTTACCAAATATCTTACCCCATTGAGTTGGCTGCCTCTTCACCATTTTGACAAAGTCCTTTGAGGCACAGAAGCATTTAATTCTGAGGAGTTCCCATTTATCCATGTTTTCTTTTGTTGCTTGTGCTTTGGGAATAAAGTTCAAGAAGCTGCCTCCTATCTCAAGGACTTGAAGATGCTTCCCTGTATTTTCTTCTAGGAGTTTCATGGAACTGTCTCTTATACTTCAGTCTTTGATCTATTTTGAGTTAATTTGTGTATAGGGTGTAAGATAGGGGTCCTCTTTCATTCTTTTGGCTATTGATATTCAGTTCTCCCATGCCCATTTATTGAAAAGACTATTCTGCCCTAATTCAGTGGATTTGGGGCCTTATCGAAGACTAATGGACCTGGATTTGATGGTCTATCTCCACACTCTCAATTCAGTTCCATTGGTTAATATTTCTATCTTTGTGCCAGTGCCATGCTGTTTTGACCACTGTGGCTTCATAATATGCTTTAAAGTCAGGGAGTGCTAGATCTCCCACCTCACTCTTCTCTTTTAGGATGTCTTTAGCTATTTGAGGTTTCTGTCCCTTCCAAATTAATTTGATAACCAGCTTTTCCGAGTTTTCAAAATAATTTGCTGGACATGGCAAGCAAACTCACTGCCCTCCCCCTCTCAATGTGGGACATGACTCCCAGGAGAACCTCCCTGGCTACATGGGACAGAAATCCTAGAATGAGCTGGGACTCAGCATCAGGGGTTTGAGAAAACTTTCTCGACTGAAAGGGGGAAGAGGGAAATGAGACAAAAGAAAGTGTCAATGGCTGAGAGATTGCAAACAGAGTCAAGAGGTTATCCTGGAGGTTATTCTTACACATTATATAGATATCCCCTTTTTAGTTAAGTATATTGGAGAGGCTGTAGGGAAATGCCTGAAAATGTAGAGCTGTGTTCCAGTAGCCATGTTCCTTGAAGATTACTGTATAATGATATAGCTTTCACAATGTGACTGTGTGATTGTGAAAACCTTGTGTCTGGTGCTCCTTTTAACTACGGTGTGGACGGATGAGTGAAAAATATGGATTAAAAATAAATAAATAATAGGGGGAACAAATGTGAAAATAAATTGGGTAGAGGGAAATATTAGTGTTAGTGGCCAATGAGAGGGAGGGGTAAGGGGTATGGTATGTATGAGTTTTTTCTTTTTATTTCTTTTTCTGGAGTGATGTAAGTGTTCTGAGAAATGATCATGGTGATGAATATACAACAGTGTGGTGATATTGTGAGCCATCAGTTGCACACCAAGTGTGGAATGTTCATATGTTAAGAATGTTTGTGTTGTATGCTGATTGATTATATTAATAAAAAATTGAAAAAAAATTGTTGGAATATTAATGGGTATGGCATTGAATCTGTGGGTCAACTTGGGTAGAGTTGACATCTGAGCTACATTCAACCTTCCTATCCATGAGCACAGAACATCTTTCCATATATTAAGATCCTCCTTGAGTTCCCTCAGCAATGTTTTATGGTTTTCTGTGTACAGGTCCTTTACATCCCTGGCTAAGTTTACTCCTAAATACTTGATTATTTTAGTAGCCACTTTGAATGGGATTTTTTCCTTGTCTCCTCAGTGAAGTCCTTACTTGTATATAAAAACATTACTGATTTTTGTACATTAATCTTGTAACCCGCCACTTTGCTGAATTTGTTTATTATTAGCTCAAGTTGCTTTGTCATAGATTTCTCAGAATTTTAAAGTATAGGATCATGTCATCTGCAAATAATACAAGTTTTACTTCTTTTCCTATTTGGATGCCTTTTATTTCTTTCTCCTACCTTATCACTCTAGCTAGAACTTTTAGTACATTGTTAAATAATAATGGTGACACTGGGCATCCTTGTTTCATTCATGATCTTGGGGGGAATGCTTTCAATCTCTCACCATTGAGAATGATGCTGGCTATGGGTTTTTTATATACGCCTTTTATGATATTGAGAAAATTTCCTTTGATTCCTTCCTTTTGAAGTGTTTTTATCAGAAGATGCTGAATTTTTTCAAATGCTTTTTCAGCATTAATCAAGGTGATCATTTGATTTTTCATGTTCTGAATTGTTAATGTGCTGTATTACATTGATTTTCTTATTTTGAAGCATTGTTACATTCCTTATTAAAAACCCCACTTGTTCGTGGTGTATAATTCTTTTAATATATTGTTGGATTCAATTTGCTGAAACTTTACTGAGAATTTTTGCACCCACATTCATTAGGGAGATTGGTCTGTTATTTTCCTTTCTTATAGCATCTTTACCTGGTTTTGGTGTTAGAGTGGTATCAGCTTCAGTAAATGAGTTATGGAGTTCCTATATCCTCAATTTTTTGGAAGAGTTTGACAAGCTTGGTGTTAGTTCTTTTTGAAATGTTTGATAAAACTCCCCCATGAAGCCATCTGGCCCTGGGCTTTTCTTTGTAGGAAGATTTTGATGTCTGATTGAAACTCTTCACTTGTGAGTGCTTTATTGAGATCTATTTCTTCTTGAGTCAGTGTAGACTGAATTTGTCCATTTCATCTAAGTTGTCTAATTTATTGGCATATAGTCGTCCATAGTATCCTCTTATAATTTTAAAAAGTTTCTTCAGGATCCATGTTAACAACACTGCTCTCATTTTTTATTTTGTTTATTAGCACCCTCTTTTTTTTCTTACTGTAGTTAGGGGTCTATCAATTTTTAAAAAATTTTCTCCAAAAACCAATGTTTGGTTTTGTTGATTCTTTCCATTGTTTTTTGTTTGTTTGTTTTCCTGTTCACTTGTTTCTGCTTTAATCATAGTTATTTATCTTCTTTTATTTGCTCTGTGGTTGGTTGCTGTGCTTCCTCTAGTTCCTCTACCTGAGCACATCGGTCATCAATACTTGCTTGTTCTTTTTAATACAGGCTAAATGCCTATATTAGCCTATTTAATATAGGCTAAAAACCTATATTTATTTAGGGTGATAAATTTGCCTCTTAGCACTGCCTTTGCTGCATCCCATATGCAGCAACCCATCAGAATCCCAACATTTTGATGTTATAATTTTCATTTATATCTAGGTATTTAACAATTTATCTAACAATTTCTTCTTTGACCCACTATATTAGTTAGGGTTCTCTAGAGAAACAGAATCAACAGGAAATATTCATAAATATCAAATTTATAAAAGTGCCTCATGTGACCATGGGAATGCAGAGTCCAAAATGTGTAGGGCAGGTTGTGAAGCTGACGATTCCGATGGAGGGTCTGGACAGACTCCACAGGAGAGGCTTATAGGCCAAAGCAGGAAGAGAGCCTGTCCCTTCTGAATCCTCCTTAAAAGGCTTCCAGTGATTAGATTAAGCATCACTCATTAAAGGAAACACTCCCTTTGGCTGATTACAAATAGAATCAGCTGTGGATGCAGCTGACGTGATCATGATTTAATTCTATGAAATGTCCTCATAGCAACAGACAGGCCAGCACTTGCCCAACCAGACAAACAGGTACCACCACTTGGCCAAATTGTCACATGAACCTGACCATAAGAGACCCCTTGTCAACTTGGCAACTATACTCATCACCTTACGCCATACCTAATTTCTAAACAGAAAACAACTTTAAAAGACACATTTTTTTCTCACCTGACAATACTCAACTGTGCTGCATATAACTGGAAACACGTTAAATTTCTCCAGAATAGGGTGCAAGTCCTTGGGTAATATTCATTCTTAAACTAGGTATCTTAAAACTTAAATAGTATAATATGAATAAAACAGCATTACAGTCCTCATTGCTGTGACTGATCACTTGGCCGTAGTTTATATTTATCACTACCTTCTTCCACTACCCATTCCATGTTCCCTTTACCCTCAGCAAGCACTTCAGCTGGCCATGGTTCTTAGCCTGGTGGCATGACCCAAACCTTCATTCCTGAAGTTTCAGAGCCATTGGTAGTCCCACTTGGATTGGGTTGTTGTAGTTTTCCATTGATTTTAATCACAGGGCATGGTAGCACTAAAAGACGCCCTAGGGGATCACCTGTATTCCAGGAAAACTCTTCTTTACCTCCATTGTGTAGTTGCAGTCCTATTACCCCCTGATAGTCAGGGTCAATCACCCCAGCCAGTAATGTAATCCCCTTCTTGGCTTGTTGAATCCAGAGGCATGGGTAGCCCAAAGTGACCAGGTGGCAGTCTTAGATTCCAGTCCAATGGAATCATAGTATTTCTACTGGTAGAAGCACTCCCCCTTTTGGAACTAAAACTTGTAGATGAGCAGTACTCAGGGTCGCAGGGACAGGAAGCAAAACTTTTCCTAGTGGATCACTAAGAGTAATAGTGAGTGGTGCCACTCCCATTTCCACCCCTTTGTTCCTGGACCCATGGATCCTGGCTATGGGAGAAACAACACCAATTTTCCAATTATGGTCTTTCCAAGTCTCTGACCATCCAGCCAAACCGTTAGCAATAGCCCATGAGTCACTATATAAATGCACCTCTGGCCAGTTCTCCTTCCAAGCAAAATGAACAACCAGGTGCACTGCTCGAAGTTCTGCCCACTGGGAAGATTTTCCCTCACCACTGTCCTTCAAGGACACCCCAGTAAGGGGTAGTAGTGCTGCAGCTGTCCACTTTCAGCGGTACCTGCACATCGCACTGAGCCATCTGTAAACCAGGCCTGAGTTTTCTCTTCTTCAGTCCATTCACTGTAAGGAACTCCCCAAGAAGCCATAACTGTGGTCTGGGAAAGAGAAGGTAATGTGGCGGGAGTGCAGACCAGGGGTATTTGGGCCAATTCTTCATGTAACTTACTTGTGCCTTCAGGACCTGCTCTGGCCCTATCTTGTATATACCATTTCCATTTTATGATGGAGTGCTGCTGTGTACGCTCAACTTTATGGCTTGGTGGGTCAGACAACACCCAGCTCATGATAGGCATCTCAGGTCTCATGGTAACTTGGTGGCCCAAGGTTAAAGTTTGGTTTCCACTAAGGCCCAGTAGCAGGCCAAAAGCTGTTTTTCAAAAGGAGAGTAGTTATCTGCAGCAGATGGTAAGGCTTTCCTCCAAAATCCTAAGGGTCTGCATTGTGATTCTCCTACAGGGGCCTGCCAAAGGCTCCAGACAGCATCTCTATTTGCCACTGACACTTCCAGCACCATTGGATCTGCTGGATCATACGGCCCAAGTGGCAGAACAGCTTGTACAGCAGCCTAGACCTGTCGCAGAGCCTCCTCTTGCTCAGGTCCCCACTCAAAATTAGCAGCTTTTCTGGTCACTTGATAAATGGGCCAAAGTAGTACACCCAAATGAGGAATATGTTGTTGCCAAAACCAAAGAGACCAACTGGGCATTGTGCCTTTTTTTTGGTTGTAGGAGGGGCCATATGCAGCAACTTATCCTTCACCTTAGAAAGGGTATCTCAACATGCCCCACATCACTGGACACCTAGAAATTTCACTGAGGTGGAAGGCCCCTGTATTTTTGTTGGATTTATCTCCCATCCTCTGACACACAAATGCCTTATAAGTAAGGCTAGAATAGTTGCTACTTCTTGCTCACTAGGTCCAATCAACGTGATATCATCAATATAATGGACCAGTGTGAGGTCCTGTGGGAGAGAGAAATGATCAAGTTCCCTGAGGACAAAATTATGACATAGGGCTGGAGAGTTAATATACCCCTGAGGTAGGACAGTGAAAGTATATTGCTGACCCTACCAGCTGAAAGCAAACTGTTTCTGGTGGTCCTTACTAACAGCTATTGAGAAAAAAGCATTTGCCAGATCAATAGCTGCATACCAGGTACCAGGGGATGTATTGATTTATTCAAGCAATGATACCACATCTGGAACAGCAGCTGCAATTGGAGTTACCACTTGGTTGAGTTTATGATAATCCACTGTCATCCTCCAAGATACATCTGTTTTCTGCACAGGCCAAATAGGAAAGTTGAATGGGGATGTGCTGGTTTGAAAGGATGTATATCTCCTAGAAAAGCCATGTTTTAATCTAAATCCCATTTCATAAAGATAGAATAATCCCTATTCAATACTGTATGTTTGAATCTGTAATTAGATCATCTCCCTGGAGATGTAACCCAATCAAGAATGGTTGTTAAGCTGGATTAGGGGAGATGTGTCTCCATCCATTCGGGTGGGTCTTGATTAGTTGCTGGAGTCCTCTAAAAGAAGAAACATTTTAGAGATTGGGACATTCGGAGAGAGCAGAGAATGCTGCAGCACCAAGGAGCAGGGAGTCCACCAGCCAGTGACCTTTGGAGATGAAGACGGACAACACCTTCCAGGGAGCTTCATGAAACTGGAAGCCAGGAGAGAAAGCTAGCAGATGATGTTTCACCATGTGCCCTTCCAGCTGAGAGAGAAGCCCTGACTGTGTTCGCCGTATGCCTTCTCACTTGAGAGAGAAACCCTGAACTTCATCGGCCTTCTTGAACCAAGGTATCTTTCCCTGGATGGATGCCTTTGATTGGACATTTCTATAGACTTGTTTTAATTGGGACATTTTCTCAGCCTTGAAACTGTAAACTAGAAACTTATTAAATTCCCCTTTTTAAAAGCCATTCTGTTTCTGGTATATTGCATTCTGGCAGTTAGCAAACTAGAATAGGGGATGTGGTGGAAATCACCACCCCTGCATCCTTCAAGTCCTTAAGGATGGCAGTAATCTCTGCAATCCCTCCAGGAATCCGGTATTGCTTCTGATTTACTATTTTGCTAGGTAGGGACAGTTCTAGTGGCTTCCACTTGGTCTTTCTCTAACTTACTCTCTAACTTAGTTAGAGAGCCAAGCTGGGGATTCTGCCAGTTGCTCAGTATGTCTATTCCAATCATGCATTCTAGAACTGGGGAAATAACTAGAGAATGGGTCCGGGGCCCCACTGGACCCACAGTGAGACAGACCTGAGCTAAAACTCCATTGATCACCAGACCTCCATAAGTCCCCACCCAGACTGGTGGACCAGAGTGATGTTTTGGGTCCCCTGGAATTAATGTCACTTCTGAACTAGTGTCTAATAATCCCTGAAATATCTGACCATTTCCGTTTCCCCAATGCACAGTTACCCTGGTAAAAGGCCGTCTGTCTCCTTGGGGAAGGCTTGGAGGAAGAGTAACAGTATAGATTTGTGGCAGTGTAACAGGTTTCTCCCCCAAAGGGACCTGGTCTCCCCTTCTTTCAAGGGGTTCTGGGTCTGTAAACTGTCTCAAGTCTGGAAATTAATTAAGGGGCCATGACTCTGTCTTTTTATAATTCAGGTTAGACTTCTGTTCACTTGACCTAGAACTCCTTTATTTATACAGCTCAAACAAGAATTTATTAAACTGCTCAACTATTGTATTTCTAGGTATCCCATGATTTACTAGTCAATGCCACAAATCTCTGAGAGTCAGATTATTTTGACTCCTGCTTTGAGTTTACTGTCTATTATAATAGCCATGTCCACCCTGTCTTTGGCAATTGAGTGCTGCCACCTGGCTCCTGCCAACTTGGGATCCAGTCATCCCTATTGTGTTTAAAGATTCCAGCTCAGTGACAGCAGTTCCTACAGTAATATCTGACCTACAGAGAAATGCAACTACAGAGCTCTTCAGGGATGATGGCGCTAGTCTCGCAAACTTCTCATTGTTCTGGTAAAAGGTGCATCCTCTGGACATTCCTGGGGTGTAAGAGCAGGCTTTGCATGATAAATCCACTCTAATATTCCAATCTCTCTAAGCCTCTGGATCCCCTCATCTACAGGGAAGTTCTGGCATTTCAACCTCAGGTAATGTTGGCCACCTTTTGATCCATGTTTCAACCAACCATCCAAACAAACTGTTAATACCTTTTCTAACCCCTGGAGCTATAACATTGAATGCAGAATCTCTGCTTAGTGGGCCCATATCAATAAGTTCAGCCTCATACAGCCTTATATTCCTCCCACCATTATCCCACACCCTTAAAATCCATTGCCACACATATTCCCCTGATTTCTGCCTATATAAATTGGAAAACTCACACAGTTCTTTTGGAGTATAACATACTTCCTCATGTGTGATACTTTGTAACTCACCTTCAGGGGCCTGTTGGGACTTTAGTTATAGGTCTGGAAGAAATGAGGGGTGGGGGTGGGTCATGAAAAAAATTAGAGATATCTCCCAAGCTGTTTGCTTCAGGGCCTTCATTTGCAGTTTCATCTGGTGAAACAGGATTAATCACTTTAGGGCTAATCCCTTCAGGAGGAGGTTGGGTGGCCAACTCCTCAAGGCAGGCTGGAGGTGGGGCAGCTATGTCCTCAGGGCAGACTATTACAGGGTTATCTAGAGAAAACTCAGCATGGCCTAGGGTTTCAACCTCGCCCCCAATATCATTATCAATCCATATGTCACCATCCCATTTTTCAGGGTCCTACTCCCTTCCAATCAATGCCCTCACTTTAATGGCAGACCCCATGGAAGATTGAAATTTCAGTTTACGTTGTAAAGTTGCTACTCTAACAATAAGATTCTGAGTCTAATTTTCAGATATCTCAAGTCTGCAGCTACAGGAAATAAGATTTTCCTTCAGATCACTCACAGAAACATCTACATCTGTCAGATGGCACTTAAGCTTCTCGTTTGAAGCCTTAAGCCCATCCCTTTCACTCCTTAATGTATACAGTGCATCTAAGAACAACCAGCCAACATCTCTATACTTACTATTTCTACAAAATCCGTAAAAGCATCAAAAACATTATCCCCCAGAGCCTGGCTTCATACAAGCGAAGCATTAGAAGAATCAAATGGTGATATTTTGACTATCTCTTTTGCCAACTCACCCCATGGATTGGCAATGTCATTCTGATTATGGGAATCAGAGTCCTTAGTGCCTTTGATTCTAGTCAGTTTAGAGAACCATTCATAAAAATCCATTTTTAAGATTTTGGTACCAGTAGTGGGGTGCTGCTGCAGTTTGCAAATACGAAACATGTTGGAACAGCTTTTTAAATGGATAAGGGGAAGAATCTGGAGGAGTTGTGAGAAGCTTGATCGAGAAGGCCTAGAATGCTTTGAAGATACTGTTGGTAGAAATGTGGACTCTAAAGATACCTCTGACCAGACTTTAGACAGAGATGAGGCGTGTATTATTGTCGCCTGGAACAAAAGCGAGCCTTGTTTTAAAATTACAGATAATCTAGCAAAGTTGACTAGTGGCTTTGGCTGGATGGAAGATTTTAAAAGCCATGAACTTGGATATTTAGCAGAAGGGATCTCCAAATTAAATGTGGAAAGTGCCACCTGTTTTCTCCTCACAGCTTATAGTGAAATGTGACAGGAGAGAGATAAGCTAAGAACTGAACCCAAGTGGGTACAGAGAAACCAGAAATTGAAGTTCTGGAAAATTCTGGACCTCCAGAAAGGGAGACCCCAGAGAAAAGTGCCCCATGTGAGAATTTAACCAAATGTGGAACCAGTCAGCCATTTCAGAGAAAGCCAGGATTGGACATGGAGTTATCCAGGAAGGATTTGTGGAAACTCCTTATGTCTGATGGGCATGATCCAACACTACTGCATAGAAAGCCAACGAGAGTGCTGTGGGACCTGTATAAACAGTGCCGCTGTCCCCCGGTCTGGGGGTTTCAGAGAAGGGACACATTAGAGGGAAAATAAGTTCAGAGGCAAAACCATGGAGACTGAGGTCTTAAGTCAAGACCCTTCGGGCCAGGAGAGTAGACCCACCCAAGCCCATGGAGAGGGTGAGTTTGCCCCAAAGGCAGAGGATGGGCCTTCCACTGTGTTGCAGTGGAAGAGCCATGCCGCCTCAGGCCTTGGAGAGTGAAGCACATTCCTTGGGTTTGGGGGAGCTTGGCTGCCACCACATGGAGGGGTTGAGCATGTGCCCTGGAGATGGCAGAAAGCTCAGGTATAGCCCCGATCCTTAGAGAGGGTGAAGCTAAGGAAAAGGTGGTCTCCCCAATGTCTCCCAAGGTTGCATTTGGAGAGAGGCAGGGCTCTGCGTAGGCCTTTGGAAAGGGTGGGACTGCCGCTGTCTAAAGCCCCAATGATAAATGACTCTCAGTCTTTGAAATCTAATGGACTTAGTCCTGTGGGTTTTTGAAAACTGCATGGATCCGGTGACCCCTGTGTTCCTTCCTCCCTCTGGAAATGGATATATGTATCCCATGACTGTTCCTCCTTTGTATGGCAGCAAATTACTAGTTATAAGTTTTTATAGGTCCAGAGCCAGAGGAGAACTTTGCCTTAGGACAGACCATGCCTGTAACTAACTTTGATAGGAGTTTGTACTGTTTCTAACTTTACATTTTGTTTTTATTGCTACTGAAATGATTTAAGGATTTCTGATATTGTGATGGATTGAATGTATTTTGTATATGGGAAAAACATGTCTTTTTTAGGGCCCAGAGGGTGAAATATGCTGGTTTGAAAGGATGTATGTACCCTAGAAAAGCCATGTTTTAATCCTAATCCCATTTTGTAAAGGCAGCCATTTCTTCTAATCCCTATTCAGTACTGTATGTTTGAAACTGTAATCAGATCATCTCCCTGGATGATGTGATTTAGCAAGAGTGGTTGTTAAACTGGATTAGGTGATGACATGTCTCCACCCATCTGGGTGGGTCTTGATTAGTTTACTGGAGTCC
Organism: Myrmecophaga tridactyla; assembly: GCA_004026745.1. Taxonomy (NCBI): domain Eukaryota; kingdom Metazoa; phylum Chordata; class Mammalia; order Pilosa; family Myrmecophagidae; genus Myrmecophaga; species Myrmecophaga tridactyla. The sequence continues at coordinate 18,586 of PVIY010035761.1, forward strand.
TATAAAAGAGGAAACATTTTGGAGAAAGCTAGAGATTCTGAGAGCAGAGAATGCTGCACCACGAAGCAGAGAGTCCACCAGCCAGTGACCTTTGGAGACGAAGAAGGAAAATGCCTCCTGGGGAGCTTCGTGAAACAGGAAGCCAGGAGAAGAAGCTAGCAGATGACACCGTGTTTGCCATGTGCCCTTCCAGATGAGAGAGAAGCCCTGACCATGTTCACCATGTGCCTTCTCACTTGAGAGAGACCCTGAACTTCATCAGCCTTCTTGAACCGAAGTATCTTTCCCTGGATGCCTTTGATTGGGCATTTCTATTGACTTGCTTTAATTGGGACATTTTTTTTGGCCTTAGCACTATAAACTAGCAAGTTATTAAATTCCCCTTTTTAAAAGCCATTCAATTTCTGGTATACTGCATTCTGGCAGCTAGCAAACTAGAACACCCACTGATTGTTTAAGAGTGTAGCGTTTACCCTCCTTATATTTGTGAAAGTTCTGTTTTTTTGGTGATTATTACTTTCCTGCTTTATTCTGTTGTGGTTAGAGAAAGTACTTTGAATAATTTCAATCTTGTTATATTTATGAAGTTCTGATTTGTGTCCTAGCATGTGATCTATCCTGGAGAATGTTCCATGAGCACTAGAGAAGAATGTATATGCTGGTATTTTGGGATGTAACAATTTATACATATCAGTTAGGTCTAATTCATTTATCAGGTTGTTTAACTTTTCTGTTCCCTTGTTGACTTCTGTCTGTTGCTCTGTGTACTGACGTCTCCCACTATTATTGTTGAAGCATTTATTGCTCCCTCCAGTTTTGCCAATGCTCACCTCAGGCACTTTGCATCTTGATTGGGAGCACAAACATTTATGATTATTATTTCTTTTTTGGTGAATTGTCCCTTTTATTACTATATAGTGTCTTTCCTTTTCTCTTATGGCATGTTTACATTTAAAGTCTACTTTATCTGATATTAATATGGATACTCCAGCTTTCATTTGGTTACCACTTGCATGGAACACCTTTTCCATCCTTTCACTTTCACTCTTTCTACCCTTGGGTCTAAGTTGAGTCTCTTGTAAGCAGCATAGATGGAACACATTTTTAAATCCTTTCTGCCAATTTGTGTCTTTTAAATTGGTGAGTTTAGTCCATTAGCATTCAGAGTTATTACTGTAAGGGCCGTTCTTGAACCTACCGTCTTATCTTTTAGTTTTCGTTTGTTGGATCTGTATTTTCTTCTCTTTCTGTTTTCATACTTAAGGAACCCTTAGCGATGCTCTTCAATTTTGTCCCCTCCCCAGACCCCCCTCTCCTGTGTTTGTGTTTCAACTTGCAGAACTCCCGTTAGTATTTCTTTGTAGGGCAGGTCTCTTGTTGGCTAATTCTCTCAGCCTTTGTTTGTCTGGGAAGATTGTAATCTGTCTTTCAGTTTTTCAGGACAACTTGTCAGGATAAAGAATTCTTGGCTGGAAATCATTCTCCTTCAGCTTCTTAAAAATATCATACCACTGCCTTCTCACCTCCGGGGTACCTATTGAGTAGTTCATACTGAGTCTTATGTAGTTTCCCGTGTATGTAGTGAATCTCTTTTCTTTTGCTGCTTTCATGACTGTTTTTTGGGGAGGTGCGTGGTCCTGGAATTGAACCCAGGTCACCTGTATGGAAGGTGAGCCTTCTACCACTGAACCAGCCCTCATGACTTTTTGCTGCCCTTCAAGATTTGACATTCTAATTAGCATATGTCTTGTAGTAAGCCCTTTTAGATTTACTCTAGTTGGAATTAGTTGGTTTTGCATATTTATATCTTTTATAAGGGTTGTGAAGTTTCCCCCCATGATCTCTTCAACTAACCTTCCTATCCTTTTACTCTTCTCTTCTCCTTCTGGGGTACTGTGGTAGTTAGGGTCAGGTGTCAGCTTGGCCAGGTGACAGTGCCTAGATCTACTGCTGTGGACATGAGCCAATGGCATGTGAACCTCATCTGTTGCTGATTACATCTGCAGTCGGCTAGGAGGCGTGCCTGCTGTAATGAATGATGTTTGAGCTAATTGGCTGGTGCTGAAATGAGAGACTCAATGTAGCACAGCCCGAGCAGCTCAGCATACCTCATCTCAGCACTCGCAGCTCAGCCCAGGCCTTTGGAGATGCAGAAAGGAATCACCCTGGGGAAAGTTGTTGGAACCCAGAGGTCTAGAGAGAAGGCCAGCAGAGGTCACCCTGTGCCTTCCCACGTAAGAGAGAACCTCAGTGGAAAGTTGGCTGCCTTTCCTCTGAAGAACTAATGAATAAATCCCCTTTTATTAAAAGCCAATCCATCTCTGGTGTGTTGCATTCTGGCAGCTAGCAGACTAGCACAGGTACCATTAATTCTTTTATTTGCACGCTTCATGTTGTCTGTGAACTCCCTGAGATCTAGTTTCATTTTTTCCATCTTTCTTGCCAATAGTTCTTTTTTGTGTTCAAGTTCAATTGTGTTAACTTCTAATTTGCTTTTTTTCCTTCTGTCTCTTCAAATCTCCTATATGGGTCTCTAGTATGCTTTTAATTTGGTTCAGAGTACCTTTCATCTCTGTGAGATCTGCTCTTTTTCTATTTATTTGTTCACATTCTTCTTTATGCTTCTCCAGTGTTTTCTTGATATCCTTTATGTCATTATGAACATCTTTAATTAGTTGTTCCATATTCTGTGCCCCTTCGGTGATTTAATTTGATCATTTGGCTGAATGAGCCATATCTGCCTGAATCTTCATGTGCTTTGTAATCTGTGCAAATGGGGCATTTGATTGTCTTGATAAGGTTATTTTGCAGGTTGATTTCCTTCATTCATTTAAGGTTTTATATCAACTTGGGTTTGCACTGAAAGTCCCCTTTTTGATTTGGCTTATTGGTCCTTTCCTGCCAAACCAAGTCCCAAATCTCACGGGGGATTGTATTCTACTTACTGCTCTGTTGACAGACATCTGCCATACTGCCCTTCCTGCATTGTTCCAGCAGGTATGCTCCCGAGCCACCTCTCCTCCTCAGGTCCACTTCTCCCCGGGAGACCTGATGTAACCAGTCCAGGCCACGCTGCCATTCCCGGGGCTGGGGATGGGCAGTGTCGACTCCTCATGTGCCCGAGAGCTGGGGGGACTCCAGACTCCGACTTGGGAGGACGTTGGGCTGTGGGACTGGGTATTTCAGCTTCCCCTGCCCACAGCCAACCTGGAAATGTCTGGCTGGTTGCGGCGTTTAGTTTGGCCGGCGTCCTCAGCCTTGTCCCTCCATCCAGGTGCGCCTGAGGTCTCTGGGCTTCCGTGGAGGAAGGGCAGCGAGATCAGGACCCAAGCTCGTCTCTCTTACTGGCTGGCTGTGGAACTGGCACCGCTCTGTGTCCCCCCACCTCTGCCCCAGTCTCTGCTCAAAAATACTGGGGTCCATAGCAGCCCGTCTCAGGAGTAGGGAGCAGGCACTGACCCCGGTCAGATGGTTTCTGTGCACAGGGAGGCGAGCCTGCTGGCTTCCTGCTCCCCGCCCCTGGGATCTCGCGGCCGGGGCACTGTGAGGAAAGATCTCCCCGGCTGGCCACGAGGTCGGCTGGATTGTGACGGAGCACACGTGCCCCGTTCTCTCCACCCCAGCTTCTCCCCTTTTCCATCAGTGCCTCCTGTACAGGGTAGGAGATCCTCTCCAGTCCCCCGCAGCCTGGAGCCACTGGCCAGGTGCTTTGTTTGATCCTCACTTGCTGCATGGAGCGGGGCTGAGCTCAGCCTCTCCTGTCCTGCCGTCTTCCCTGAAACTGTTTCTTGGATGTCACCCTCAAGGGACCCCGGCAGCTTGGCGCAGTCCTGCCATGCTTACAAGCTTGCCAGGTCTAGACAGGGTGTCCCAGTGGTTGTATCTGGGTGGAGGCTAGCCTAAAGAAGGCCCTTTGGGGCTGCATCTGGAGCAGCAGTGCCTTTTGGCTGAGAAGACCCTAGCTCGGATTTGGGGTCCTAACCTTTGGTGCCTCTGTGCCTAAAACTCCAAAAAGCATGGCGTGCCCACTGCTGCACCTTGCCCAGTGGCAGTTTGTCAGCATAGAGAGCTCCTTTATGGACATGGGACTAAACATATAATTGCTCCATTGGCCCATGTGCCAGGGATGGGCAGTGGGAGAAGGCAGCCAGCAGTTCCTATCATTAAATAAAAGACACAGCGAGGGCCAAATTTTGGGCCTTCTAGAATCCTTAAGTCTGGAGCTTATGAGATAATTGATAAGTAACAAATTTTTAAAATGTTTAGCTGAAAATGTTCGTGTTGCTTCATGCCACGTCCCCACTGAAGGCGCACTTAGTAGGGTGGGTATTACTGTGCGTGCATGAGTGTCTTTTTTCTCACATGAATCATTTACTTGCTTTTGTGCAGTAGAAAAATGTCTTCCGTGGTGCTTAGTGCATGAATGAGTCCATATTCTAAACATTTTCAAGGCTCCACTTTTGTTGGGTTTTATATTTTTTTAAACGTACCTCGGCTCCTGTAGTATGGCCACGGGTCCCTGGTTCTCAGATGCTTTCAGGGTCTGTAAGGGTAAAACTGTTCTCATGGTGATGTGAGGGCATCATTTGCCTTCTCCTCTGGGTACCAGCTACACTGCCGACGTAGAAGCCAAGGGCCGTCCTGGGGCGCAGGGCACAGCCAAGCGGGGTGCTGCTCACACTGTGGGATGCTGCTCACCCTGCGGGGTGCTGCTGGCCCTGTGGGGTGCTGCTTGCTCTGCAAGGTACTGCTGCCCCTTTGGGGTGCTGCTGGCCCTGTGGGGTGCTGCTGGCCTTGTGGGGTGCTGCTTGCTTTGCAAGGTACTGCTGCCCCTTTGGGGTGCTGCTCGCCCTGAGGGGTGCTGCTGGCCCTGCACTCTTCCCACCTTCACTGGCGACTGAGAACAGCCAGTTTCATGTGCGCATGTCTGGCTGAGTGGTAAAAGTCACGAACGGACTTAAATCTCAGCCTTTGAGAGCACACCTTTTAAACACTTTGTGTGGCAGAAGTGGCACGTGTGGCAGAGCCCCTCCACCCCGTGGGGAGCTGGGCTGGTGCAGGGAGCTCTGCGAGCTTGTTGGAGCTGCGGTCAGCCTGGGCTGTGGAGCTGTGCTTGCATGGGGGGAACGACGGCGGGCGGGCAGGCCTGCGCGCTTGGCGGTGAGCAGACATGTGCTTGAAGATGGACAAATGAGCATATCCCATCAAGGGGTAGCTGACGTTGTTTACGGCCAGTGATACCAGTCAAGCTTTTAAGCAAAATTTAAAACTTTTTTAAAAACTCGCATCTGCCACCATGGCAACTTCCTAAAACTTTTTATTACGGAAATTTTGTACACAAAATAGAGAGCACAGAGTAGAACGATAAACTCCATTTTTCCAATTTTTTCGGTCACACCTTCTGTTTTTACCTCATTGTGGTATGGCTTATGGCCAAAGCCTGCACATATTCAGTGTCTAACTCGAACTTTCACTTCTGTATTTATGGTCATTCAGCACAGCAGCCACGGCTGGGTTCCCCTCAGTCCTGGAGGGCAGACGTCCAAAGTCCGGGTGTTGGCCAGAGCCCCCTCCCCCCGCGCAGCACCCCATGGCCGGCCTCAGCCCTGCCCCGTGGCCGCTTGGCTTCCCACTGCGCTGGGACCCCTACCCTGGCTCGGCCTCATCACGTTCCCGAACACCCTGCTGCCAATTAGGTCCTTTTCACGGGACTGGGGGTTTGGCTTGAGAGCCCCTTCTGGGGGGACACAATTGAACCTGTAACAAGAGGAGAGAATCCTAGGGGACTGTGCAGTGTGGGGTGTACACAGCTGGGCGTGGCAGTGGCTTACACTAGTGAAGAAGGTTAAAGGAGAGCAGGGTTTGGAGAAGAGAAGATAAGTTAACTTAAGACCATTGGTGGAGCACCTGGGGCCCAGCTCAGGAGAGCGGTGTGGGGTGCAGGCGGCAGAGACGGACCTGCAGCTCGGGGTGCGTGGCTGGTGGAAGCCGGGAGCAGGGCCGCAGTAGCTGGCGCACCTGGAGGCTGGGGCCTCGGACCCGCTGTGCCCGGCCAAGATGCCATCTGGAGGAAAGAAGACTTTGGTAAGGGGGCTGGGGTAGAGAAAAAAGGCTGCGGGGATGAAGTAAAACACGCAGATGTGCTTGTTGTTTCTTGTTGTCTATGGAACCTGGAAAGGAATGGCATAAAAAGGCATCTCTACTATTCACGCTTGCTTATTTTCTTTCTCTTATTCTGCTGGAAATGGGGTAATGAAGGCCAGAGAAGCACAAAATGTACTTTATTTTTCCCTTTATGAAATTTAAATTCTCTGTCTCTTTTCCTTAACCCGATGAGTATCCTTTGATTTCTTACCTGACTTTAATATAAAATGCCTAAAGCACTTAACTGTAGCTAACAGCAGTTTGTCAATCCATGAGTTTTGAGCTATTTGATCTTCTATTGACTGGATTGGTGACCAGGTGAGTATTTTATCTCTTGGCTATGAGTAAAGGAAATTACATTTTCTCATCACAAGTGTTATATTTCATACAAGAGAAGTGCAGCTGCCGCAGAGCTTTTCACTGCTTACAGCTCTGATCAAAGCAAAGGCTTTTACATAAGCAGCCCGTGTTAGCGTAATAAGGCTCAGAGAAAGCAGTGTGCAGTTTTGCTACTTGATATGTATTTTAGCAAGAATTTAGTTTGCAAGTGTGATATACATTTATCCATAGAGGAAATTGTTTTTAAAACTTTTTTTAGTTTTTTTGAATTAGAGAAGTTGTAGGTTTACAGAAAAATGATATAGAGATCACAGCATCCCCATATACCCCTTGTTGTTGGCACTTTGCATTAGAGCGGTATCTTTATTACAACCGGTGAAAGAATATTAAAGTTGTACTATTAACTATAGATCATAATTTATATTGGGTGTGTTTTTTTCCACAAAACCACCCTGTTACTGACACTGTGTATTAGTGTTGCACGCTTGTTATGATTCATGAAAGAACATTTTATACGTGCGCTGTGAACTGCAATCCCCCTCTGCGGTAGGGCCCCCCATGCTGTACGGTCCCACGTTTTATTATTGAACTTCTGTTGTAACAACGTGTCTGCAACCTAAAGTGTCCTCCTTTCGCCTCACACACACGTACTGTGCTGCTTTAAGTGCACTCACAACACTGCCACCCCACCCTCAGCGCCCTCGCAGCCACCTGCAGAGGAACCCGCACCCGTTCAGTCCAGCGCCCCGCACTGCCCCCAGCCCCGGCCTGGCACCGCCATCTGGCTGCTCACTCTGGAGTTTGCCCGCTGGGTTCAGTTCATGTCAGGGGGAGCCTGCGTCGTCCTCTGTGTCTGGCATCTTCACTCAGCTTGATGTCT
>PVIY010035762.1:0-26006 GCA_004026745.1 Myrmecophaga tridactyla
CTGCTTTCTTTCCTCAGCACAATAGGTTCAAGATGGCTAATGCTGTTTCCTAGTTAGGCCAAGAACCTCCTGAATGCCAGTGAGCTCTCATTACGAAGACGGGTGGCGACACATCAGATGCGAATGCCTCATTCTAAGTGGGACGCCCACGATCATGTTATTTTTGGGAGAGCAGCTCTCGGGCTCCATGGATATCACTTGGACAGAGTAGCCTTGCTCTTCTGCAGCTCTCGCTCGATCCATATCCACCAGGCACATGCACTGCTTCCCTGAAACACAGTCAAATGGTATTGTGAGACACTCTGGTACTAACAGCGCACATTCAGTTTGTTTAAGGGATTCCACACAGTGTCTACCCTGAAGTCCTGTTTATTCTCTCTTAATTTAGGTCTTGATCAATATGGAAAGAAGTTACAAGTTCATGGCATTTCACAGATTTGTCTGCTGTTAATTTAAAGAATGTTAATCTTTTAAAATGTATTTATGACCAAATCTTAATTAAAAACTATGGATTCTATTTACTTTGATTAAAAATCCATGTAAAGACCTTCTCTCTGCATTCCCTATGAAAATATACAATTGATAATATTGTGAGAAAAACAGTGCCTGTCGCTAAGAATATCTAAAATAACATGTTGGCAAAGGGCATTGGAAAGGCATTTTATACTTCCTACCTGGAGTTTTTTAGGACAGTGAATATTTGAGAAAATTCTCATTTGTGTGCTTATTATTTCAGATAGATATGTAATGTGTGTAATGTGCTCTTAATTTTCCAAGCTCCTGCACCCCTATAAAATAGTACTATTCCATTTTCTTTACAATCACTGGAAAACAAAAGAGGAAACCTGACTGGCAAGCAAAGCAGTTCATTTGATTTCCTTTGGCAAACAGAAACTTCTATTTCAAAATAGTTCAGAAACAAAATGATTTGTGCTGAATATATTCAAAGCCATAGTTTACTTTTACACTTTCAATTGCTTTAAATTCGATATATAAACTTTTTCATCCTTTTGGGAAAAAGTTACTGAGTAGGCAGAGCTTCATTCATCCCATTTTCTCTCCATAGTTATAATAATGCCTAGACATTATTTTAAAATACTTTATTTGAATGACAGTGGAAACTGCTAAACTAAGATGTCTTCAGAAGTGAAAGATAACTAAAATGAAAAAGTTCTTCTGTGGAAGACAGAATCCTCATAAAAAAGACAGTGGAAGGTGAAATCAGTAGGTAAAGAAAATCTTGTACATTTTCTTTAAAAAGACGCATGACAAAAAGATGAACTGTTTAACAATGATATGAAAACTTTATATCCTCTTTATCAACAGCTGTATAGCTGATATATATATTTTTTACCCCTTAAAATACTGTCATTCCTTTAAGACATCTATAAATGTCTCTCCTATCTACTTTTCAATTTAAAATGAAACACTGTCTGTCAGAATAGGATGCTCTACATTCCTATAGTACCCACCCTAGTTTTACATTGCAGCACATTTACCCTTGGCTTTGATCCCAGACCAGCTAATTTTTTCTTTTCCATAACAAAGAAGAATCTCATGTCTTCACAAGTTGAAAAGTGTCTTTATGACTGAAATTCAGTTGTTGGTAACCTACCATTTGGGGCCTGGTAAGTTTCCTTAAAACATCACAGAACACAAGCATGGCCTGTAGAAAATATAGATGTAGATAACTGATAGATTCTATGACTTTGCTTGAACCTGACTCACCCACTCCCCATCAGTAATCATGCCAAATGCTCCTGCTCCTTCTCAATTCAAGCAACTTTCCTTCTAGCCACTTCCTTCTGGGCTGATGTCTAAAACTCACATCAACCATGTGTACACCCATTCACCATGCTAATTATGTCTGTGTCCCATCCAGTGGAGTTGTAGCAAATGTACATTTGATAACTCAAATTTTGGGGGTTGAGAGAAACGAAAAAGAAAGAGAATGAAAGAGGAAGAGCTTGTATGCATGACAGAGCAAGCTCTTTCTACATGTCTATCCACAGAATGTGAGAAAAAGAAGGAAATCAGTTATTTCCTCAGTCTCAGCTCTAGAATGCTTCTCCAAGTATGAACTCTTGCCATACTGACTATATTTTAGAGGATAGCAATGCAAGCTAACTACTACATCTGGTGCTCAGCCAAAGGAATAGCAGTCTGTTTTCTAATATATTATGCAGGAAAACAGGCTATGTTGGAGTTATAGAGAGACATTATGATGACTTCCATTGCGGGGCTTTCTAAATAATTTTTAATATTGTTTAACTTCACCCAATCATCTTAAGCCTTGCTTTTAGAACCTAACCATTCAGCACAAGTTGTGACTCCAGTGAGCTGGGATGCAGTGTAGCACAAGTAGATAGGAGGTAAGATGGTAGTTGAGTGAGGTGTGGAATTTAGTTCATCCTCCAGAGCAGCTAGTAAATAACCAGGTATGGCACAGAACAACTGCTGGGGGAACATCCACAACTGGAAACACAGTGTACACCAGTCTGGACCAGGTGGAATGTCTGAGACCCTGCACAGAACAGTAAGACCCCCAAGCCTCAGAGGCCAGTGCTTCTCCCCCATGGGTACAGCAGGCTGGTTCACTGAGGGGAAAGAAAACAGACTTTACTAGCAGCAAGGGCATACATAGCTCAACTAAACTCCAACTGTGGAATAAATTAACAAATTCTGACTATGGAAAATAGGCCCTCAACACAGATAATCCTGCAATAAGCACCAAAGATATTAGAAGTTTTTGCTCCAGCAGAGAGGGGTGAGGCTGACGGAAACAAACAAACAAACAAACAAACAAAAAACAACCAGAGGCATTTTGAGTTAGACAGCATAAAATACTGGAAAAGGGCTGGACCCCAAGCATATAGAGCCTAGAGATATAAAGTGCCATGTACCAACTTAAGCTTTTGACTGACAAACCCAAAGAGCAAGGGTCTGCCTCTGAAAAGGCTTTTTTACTCCTCTCTTTTTCTGTTCCTTAAGAGTTCATTAGATAGGACTGGAAGCCTTTTCAGGCTCCAGCATTGCCTCAGGCAAGGGCAGAATTAAGCTTGTCTGAGAGACAAAACAACTAGTCAGGTTAAAGGAGTTAATTCCCTAAAGGGTATGTCTTCCCCAAAAGAAAGGTGGGGTCCATCTCAAGTGGAATCCCTCCTCCAAGGAATTCACACCCCAGGGACTGGAAAACTGAAGCAATTAAGGCCATGATATTACCTCACCTCTGTCTCAACCACACCCTGACAGGGAGAGTCTGCTGAAGTTAAAGGAACTACATCACTTTATGCTGGTGGGAAGGTATGGGCAGAGAAGTGCTACATGCTAGGCAGGATAGGAAAAGCATAGAGTTTAGAGGCTTCATAGGAAAGTCTGTCAGCCTGCAGGGTCTCACCCTCAGGGAAAACTGATGCTGGCTACAATTTCCTTCTGAGATGTGGGCCTGTCTGGTGGGGAAAAATCTGACTGGGGTCTATAATATCTGAAGAGAACCTCCTCCCCCCCCAAAAAGGGTCCATATGGCAGGGCAAGAAACAGGAAAATAAGAACTGAAAATTTCTGATCAGTTAAACCAAACCTATGCAAGAGGTCTAGAATAAGTTGAACTGAATTTCAAAGAACAGATAGACAACAAAGCCATTCAGCAAGCAAATCCTAGGTAAAAGTGTGAAAACAACCTCTGGAATAAACTAATTAAGGTAATCAAATGCCTAGATGCCAGCAAAAAATAAGGAGTCATACTAGGAAAATCGAAGATATGGCCCAGTCAAAGGAACAAACCAACACTCAAATAAGATACAGGAGTTGAAACAACTAATTCAGGATGCTCAAACAGACATGAAAAATCTCATCAAAAATCAAATCAATGAGTTGAGGGAGGATATAAAGAAGACAGTGGGTGAACAAAAAGAAGAAACTGAAAGTTTTTTTAAAAATCACAGAACTTATGGGAATGAAGGTACAACAGAAGAGATGGAAAAAGCAATGGGAACCCAAAACAATAGATGTGAGGAGGCAGAAGAAAAGATTAGTGAACTAGGGGACTGGACATCTGAAATTAGACACACAAAAGAAAATATAGGGAATGGCTCAGTAGGCAGAGTTCTCACCTGCCATGCCGGAGACCCAGGTTCAATTACTGGTGACTGCCTGTGCAAAAAAAAAAAGAAAAGAAAATATAGGGAAAAGAATGGAAAAATATGAGCATGGTATCAGGGAATTGAATGACAACATGAAGTGCATGAATATACGTGTTGTGGGTGTTGCAGAAAGAGAAGAGAAGGGAAAAGGAGGAGAAAGACTAGTGGAGGAAATGATCACTGAAAATTTCCCATCTGTTATGAAAGACATAAAATTACAGATCCAAGAGGTATATAGCATACCCCAAACAGAAGAGATCCAAATAGACATACCCCAAGACACTTAGTAATCAGATTGACAAATGTGATTTTGAAAGCATCAAGAGAAAACAAATCCAATATTACAAGAGAATCCCAATAAGAGTATGTGTATATTTCTCTGCAGAAACCATGGAGGTGAGAAGGCAGTGATATGATATATTTAAGATTCTAAAAGAAAAAAACTGCAAACCAAGAATTCTATATCCAGCAAAACTGTCCTTCAAAAATGAGGGGGAGATTAATGTTTTTAGATAATCACTGAGAGAATTTGTGACTAAGAGACTGGCTCTGCAAGAAAAACTAAAGGGAGCACTAAAGGCAGATAGGAAAGGGCAGGAGAGAGAAATCTGGAGAAGAGTATAGAAATGAAGACTATCAGTAAAGGTAAAAAGAGAAAAAACGTTAGATCTGACATATAAAATCCAAAAGACAAACTGGTAGAAGAAAGCACTGCCTTTACAGTAATAACGTTAAATGTTAATGGATTAAACTTCCCAGTCAAAAGACATAGACTAGCAGAATGGATTAAAAAAACAGGACCTGTCTATATGCTGTCTTCTACAGGAGACTCATTTTAGACCCAAGAACAAAATTAGGTTGAAACTGAAACTGAAAATATATTTCATGCAAACAACAATCAGAAAGGAGCAGGAGTAGCTACACTAATATCTGACAAATTAGACTCCAAAGGTAAAATAATTAAAAGAGACAAAGAAGGACACTATGTATTAATAAAAGGAACAATTCAACAAGAAGACACAACAATCATGAATATTTATGCCTCTGAGCCAAAGTGCTCCAAAGTACATGAGACAAACACTGATAACATTGAAGGGAGAAAAAGATTCATGTACCATAATAATTGGAGACTTCAATTCCCTACTCTCATGAATGCATAGAACATTTAGACAGAGGATCAATCAAGAAACAGAGGAGTTGAATAATATGGTAAATGAACTAGACTCACAGACATTACAGAACATTACACCCCAAAACAACAGGATACACCTTTTTCTCAAATGCTCATGGATCATGCGCAAGGATAGACCATATGCTGGGTCACAAAGCAAGTCTCAATAGATTTGAAAAGATTGAAATAATAAAACATGCTCTCTTGGATTATAATACAATGAAGCTGGAAATCTATAACAGGAAGAGGGCAAACTAGACTTCACAGACATTTACAGAACATTACACCCCACAACAGCAGGATACACAATTTTCTCAAGTGCTCATAGATCATGCTCAAGGATAAACCATATGCTGGGTCACAAAGCAAGTCTCAATAGATTTTAAAAGATTGAAATAATAAAAAATGCTCTCTTGGATCATAATACAATGAAGTTGAAAATCAATTACAGGAAGAAGGCCAGAAAATTTACAAATATATGAAGGCTAAACAACACACTTTCAAACAAAAGTGGGTCAAGGAAGAAATTACAAGAAATCCGCAAATATCTTGAGGCAAATGAAAATGAAAACACAACATATCAAAATTTATGGATGAAGCAAAGGCAGTGCTAAGAGGGAAATTTATTGCTTGATGAAAACACTTCAAAGGATAGGAATAGAAGGGAACTTCCTCAACCTGATAAAGGGAATATATGAAAAACCCACAGCTAACATCATCCTTAGTGGGGAAAAACTGGATAAAATCAGAAATGGAAGAGGAGACATAACCACTGACAAGACAAGGATGCCCACTGTCATCTTTGTTTTTCAACATAGTGCTGGAAGTTACAGTCAGAGCAATTAGACAAGAAAAAAATAAAAAGCATCCACGTTGGAAAGGATAAAGTAAAACTTTCACTGTTTGCAGATAACATGATACTATATGTCGAAAATCCCCAAAGCTACTAGAGCTAATAAGTACAGCAAAGCGGCAGGGTACAAGATCAATACCCCAAAATCAGTAGTGTTTCTATGCACTAGTAATAAGTAATTTGAGGAGGAAATCAAGAAAAAAATTCCATTTACAATAGCAACCAAAAGAATAAAATATTAAGGAATAAATTTAACTATGGATACAAAAGACCTATATACAGAAAACTATAAGAAATTGCTATAAGAAATCATGGAAGACCTAAATAAATGGAAAGGAATACTGTGCTCATAGATTGGAAGAAGAACTATAGTTAAGATGTCAATTTTACCCACATTGATTTATAGATTCAATGCAATAACAATTGAAATCCCAACAACTGACTTCGTAGAAATAGAAAAACCAATAATCAAATTTATTTGGAAGGAAAGAGTGCCCTGAATAGCTAAAAATATCTTGAGAAAGAAAAATGAAGTCAGAGGTCTCAAGCTACCCAACTTTAAAGCATATTATGAGGCTACAGGGTCAAAACAGCATGGTGCTGACATAAAAATAGAAATACTGACTAATGGAATCATATGGAGTATTCAGAAATAGACCCTCTCATCTATGGACAATTGATCTTTGATAAGGTGGGCAAGCCAACCCACTTGGAACAGAGAAGCCTCTTCAATAAATGGTGCTTGGAGAACTGGATATCTATTTGCAAAAGAATGAAAAAAGATCCATATCTCACACCCTGTATAAAAATCAACTCAAAACGGATCAAAGATCTAAACGTTAGAGCTAAGACCATAAAACTTTGAGAAGAAAATGTAGGGAAAATATCTTATAAAACTTGTAATAGGAGGCAGTTTCCTAGAGTTTACACCTAAAGCACAAGCACTGGAAAAAAAATATATAAATGGGAGCTCCTCAAACGCTTTTGTGCATCAAAGAACTTTGTCAAGAAAATAAAAAGGTAGCCTAAGCAATGGAAGAAAACATTTGGAAACTGCATTAACAGATACGGGTTTAGTATCCAGCATATATAAAGAGATTCTTCAACTGAACAACAAAAAGACAAACAACTCAATTTAAAAAATGAGCAAAAGACATGAATAGACACCTCTTAGAAGAGGAAATACAAATCGCTAAAATGCACATGAAAAGATGCTCAACTTAACTGGGGGTTAGGGAAATGCAAATCAAAACCACAATGATATTATGCTGAGTGAGATTAGCTAGAAACAAAAGGACAAATACTGTATGGTCTCACTAATATGAACTAACATTAATGAGTGAACTTTGAGAATTGAAGTTAAGAGCACAGGATTTCAGGAGATACAAATAGGGTAGAGATTGGGCAATTGGTGCTGTAGAAAAACAGATTGTACAATAGGATTGATTGTGAAAGCTCAAAAATGGATAGCATAATACTACCTGATTGTAGCACAATAATATGAGTACACTGAATGAAGCTGAATGTAAGTATGATTGAGGGAGAAGGGTTGGGGGCACATGAAAAAAAAAGGAAAGATAAAGACAGAGGCGGTATAATTTAGGAATGTCTAGAGTGGACAATGATGATGATAAAATGTACAAATAAAAAAACATTTTTGCAAGAGGGAGAACAAATGAATGTCAACATTGCAAGGTGCTGAAAACAGATGGTATACGGGGAAAAAGTAAAATCAATGCAAAGTGGGACCTATGGTCAACAGTAACCTAGTAAGGTGCTCACAGAATGTAACAAAGGCATTAGGCCTAAACTAACTGTCAATGTTGGGGGACATGGGGGAGGGGTATGGATTCTTTGTGGAAGAAAAGGAAATGTCTTCCCGTAGATTAAGGTGGTGAAGGCATTTCTGTACACTTAGGTTGGATTATGTGAAGTATGAATAAAACATGTAAAAATGAACAGAGAGAGTTCCTGGTACCTGCCTATACCAAAAAAAAAAAGAACACAGAGAAACAAGTGCTAGAGAAAATGTGAAGAATGAGATGTACCTATTCACTGTCTGTAGGGAAACTGAAAGGTGCAGTGTGTTGGTTCCACAGGAGGTTAGGGTGGGGTTGCCATATGATCCCGAAACCTGTTGCTCAGTATATACCTGGAGGAACCGAGTGTGGAGACACAAATGGACATTTGCACACTGGTGTTTCTGGCAGCACTGTTCGATATCCCCAACAGATGGAGGTGGTCTAAGGGTACATCAACTGAGGAATGGAAGGGGGAACTATGGTGTATGCATACAATGGACTACTGAGTAGCTGCAAGAAGGAATGAAGTGAGGCATGCAACTAGATATAAATCTTAGGGACTGTATGTTAAATGAAATGTCAGGAACAAAAAGACAAATACTATCATGCCTCAATCATATGGACTATTATATAAAAACTCAGTGAACTAAATTCAAGAACATAGGTTATCAGGTTGGGGCCTAATGTAAAGGATCCTAGATTGTAAACTCGCAGCAGTCACATATATTCAGGAGTTGTAACTGTTATTTCTAAATTCTAAGACACTGAGTGTTTGTTTATAACCAGGTCACTCCCAGAAACATCGGGTATTTATGTGACATCTGAAACTCAGAGTTAGAACTCTAAAGCTATGAAAGTCAGCAGTTACCCAAACAGGAACTGTTTAAAAAGTTGAATAAGTGATCAAACTTCAAGTAGAGATAAGAATGAAGCTGATCTGGATAGGACTAAGGTATATCAGAAGACTGGGTAAAGAATGATATCATCCATATTTTAAAACTTCAACTTCTGTGTGAGACCAAAGGGAGAGATGTTTATTTGGTGCATATATTTGAGTATTGCATCTCCTAATTTAACTCGTATGTTCAGTTTAGTTGAACAACATAAGTACATGGTATCGTGAATAGGGTGTGAGATCTTGTTGGTTTGTCCAGGTTAGTGTGATGCCCCAATATGTCCCAGAGTAATTTGGGCAGTGAATAAAGAAGTATTTGTAGGGTCCCCTTGGGGAACTGAGGAGAAAGGAGGAAATATTCAATTTCCTCATTTGGGGAATTTCTGATATTCTCACAAGCAGTGGGGACAACCAAATCAATAGACTGAGCCCTTGATCTTGGGGTTTTCCCCTTTGAAACTCATTCCTGCAAAGTATATGCTAAGCCTATAGGCCTCTTAGTAATTTTAAGTAAAATTAGGCTTAAGAGTCACCCCCTGAGAACCTTTTTTGTTGCTCAGATGTGGCCTTTTTCTCTAACCCAACTCAGTAGGTGAACTCATTGTCCTCCCACTCTGTGGGACATGACTCCCAGGCGTATAAATCTCCCTGGCAATGTGGGCCAGGAATTCTGGAATGAGCCAGGACCCAGGATCAATGGATTGAGAAAGCCTTCTTGACCAAAAAGGAGATGAGAGAAATGAAAGAAAATTAAGTTTCAGTGGCTGAGAGATTTCAGATTCGAGAGGTTATACTGGAGGTTATTCTTATGCATTATATAGCTATCCCTTTTTAGTTTATGGTGTATTGGAGTGTCTGGAGGGAAGTACCTGAAACTGTTGACCTGTGTTCCAGTAGCTTTGATTCTTGAAGACAATCATATAAAGGTATAATTTTTACAATGTGACTGTGTGATTGTGAAAATCTTGTTTCCGATGCTCTTTTCATCCATGGTATGGACAAATGAGTAAAAAAATATGGGTAAAGAATAAATAATGGGGGGGGGACAAAGGGTAAAATAAATCAGGCAGATGGAAATAGTAGTGGTCAATGAGAGGGAGGGGTATACAGTATGGTATATATGAGTTTTTTCTTTTTATTTCTTTTTCTGGAGTGATGCAAATGTTCCAAAAATGTTCAATGTGATGAATATACTAATATGTGATGATACTATGAGCCATTGATTGTACACCAAGTATGGAATGTATATATGTGAAAATTTACCAATAAAAATATTTTTTTAAAAAAAGGAGAAAGCTCCAAGTACGGAATCAAATGTGTTTATATTGTAGCTCTATCATCTACTAGCTGAAGGACCCAGGTAAGCTCTTTATCTCAGGTCTCTTATCTGTAAAATGTAAATAATAGTACCAACTCCTAAGTATTATTGTAAGAATATACTGAGGTAATAGGTGGAAGATATTTAGCTCAGTACTTCAATGTGCAATAACTTTTAAATGTGACTATTCTTCTTAATGGTATTTATTTTTCTGAAGTGAAGCCTTCAATAAATTTATTACTTAATAAATTTGAAATGCTTCTGTGTGTCTTCCAATTTAGGTAATGTTTAATATTACAAAGGTCTACTAAATTGGCCTGTGAATAAGGATATACACACATATTCCTTTCCCAAAAAGAAATTGTTAACATCCTTGTTTATATATTTTCTTTAATGCATCAATTTTGGCATGCACAGTTGATTTTTCCATCTTCATTATTTCCTTTTGTGGCTTCTGATAGATCCTTCAGTTTGCTTATACCAGTACAAAAGAGATTTAACATAATTCTATTCAATGCACTAATATTGAAAAATGTATTTAAAAGTATTAATGTTAACCAAAATGGGATAAAGTGTTGTTATAGTTAGAAAGTCTTTTTTCAATATAGATTAAGTTTTCTGGGAAAAACTAAACCTTAGCTTCATGTTGATGAATAGATCAATCTTTCCAATAGAGATCAGTAGGTTCATTCCTAGGCATATTTTACATAATCTACTCAACAGCTGTTCTGTAAAAACACATACCTATTAGCCTGCGTTGGGGTGGGAGCTGGACAGCTGTCTGATCTGCAAATCTGCACAGAATCATGTGTTCCTAGAAGGAAAAGTAATAGAATGTGGGTTTATTTTAATCTGCTTCCAAGTTGTAAAAATAACAACAAAAAAATACCTCATTTTTTTCTGGAGTTCTATGCTGTTGAACTGAATAAGGTACTGCCCAAATAACATTTTTAAAAGCAAACTTTCAGAAAATGGTCCTGAAGACTGTTTTTCCCTTCAAATACACTTCTCTTCAGATGTAGTTCTTAAGAAGAGATGCAAGGAAGAGCCCCAGACCCATTTTGATCAGTAGCTTTTGGTTGAAATATGACAACCGAGCTATGTTTTGTGATTATAATACATTAAATTAAAAGATCTAAAATTCACTTATCTTTTTCTTTTAATAAAATGTATTTGAGTCTTAGGAATGTAGCTGCAAGAAAACATTCTTGGCGGTTTTCATACTATTAGAAGAAAAGGAAGTGGTGTAAATGATCACTAATTTGTGGCTTCCATAGTTCTCTGGGATCCCAGGCAGAGTGCTGGCTGCATCCCTGCTTTTCCTGACCCTTCCCTCTATTCAGTCCCTTTTGAGGAGGAGCGTGGCTTGCTCAGCCTTCTCTCTGCCCAAATGATGGAAGGAGGTGGATTTATTTCTGCTTTAAGACAAACCACAAAGAGAATGTGAAGATTATGGTTTCTGCTTAATAATTTTAAGAAAGATTCCATTAAGGGAAAAAATGAGTTTTAAAGGGACAGGTTACTATGAATTTGCACAGCACCCTTAAATCCTCAAGATGCCAAAGGCAAGTCATTCGACAGTCTAAATGATGAGTGCAGTGTTCCCACAATGACTGTTTGTTCAGAGCAGTTGCAGTCTCCACATGTGTAAATGATCTCACCTGAAGACTTAACAAACAGGTTGAACCCAGATTCATCATTTGTCCCCTAGTCTTTTGTGCATTAAATTTGAGGTCTTCATTTTTTTTTTTTAATTTTTAAGTTTTTTAAAAATTTTCTGAAGCCTTTATTTTTAAATAAGGTAACTGATGTGACTATGGCACATGTGGTTCCCTTTCACGGGATATCTTTGATTCAACTTTTATGTATTAAAAAAAACCGTTTTAATGCTTACTCTACAATTTACTGGCAATGGATGGAAAATTAATAAAATGGCTCCAATGAATTCCTTTCATTAAGCTCCTACAAAGTAAATGGCATCAACTTGGTGCAAAGGGGCAGAAGAAGAATTTAGAATATATATGATTTGAAGGAAAGATAAGCAAACACAACCTTTGTTCTCAAGTACTTGAAAACTAAGATATACTTCATATAAATGTAATTTAAAGGCAATCACAATCTTTTTGTGGGGGGGTGGGGGGTGCATGATCCAGGAATCAAACCAGGGTCTCCTGCATGGAAGGCGAACATTCTACCACTGAACTACCCGTGCACTCAAGGTTCATTTCTCTTGATTGATTAATTTTACCATATTTTACTGGAATTATTTGTGTGGGTGTTTTCCTCAATGGAGGTTAATGTCAGAAAGGGCAGGGCCCATAGTAGGTATGTGCAAAGGTCTGCTGGCTAAATTGAGCTATGGATTCACTTCCAAAATGACTCTCAAGATACTTGAACACCATTTGGTTCTGCCTTCCATTCTAACAACCACAGTTCAGTTAAGAAATGCTTAGAAATCACCTTGCCACAGTATGTAAGAAGCTAAAACTTCTCAAAAGAATGGGTGGCCAAGCGGCTTAGAGGGGTTATGGGAGAAAGAGGAGATAAAGATGATGAACTGGAGAACAAGGGAGTTTCTATTCTCTGGAAGAGACTGGGTGCTCCATCTCTTTCTGCTCTTTAGGAATTTTACATTCTTTCCTAGCCAGCAGTGAGGCTGCATCTCCTAGTAGTATCCTACCTCCTCGCCATCCTAGATTTTTTCCACATTGTCCTCTCAGAGTTTGCTTTACTGGGTTCACTCAAAGTGATAGGATAGTGGTGGTTAAAAAAAGGGGTGTAGGTCCCTTTTAATTTTCCCCTTTATTTGCAGGGCCTTGTCATAAAAATAGATGGAGTGTTTTGAATTTTTGAAAATAAAGGTCCAGAGATCCAAGAATCTCAAGAATATGAGAACTTTTAATCTAATGGGAGAAGGTAAGAAATTTTCTGGTTCTAGGTAAAAGCATGAAGTCTGAAGTTCCTCTCCTCTCCTTAGGTTTCTGTGTATACTTGTATGGAAAGGGAGGGGAGTAGGAGAAATAGTTGTGTGGGGGGCATTTAAGAGTCAACAAGTAGGGTTGCCAATGAATACAGGTGCCAAGATGGAAGAAATAAACATTTTTGGGTCATCTTAACTCATGGCTTCACTGTTGGATGGAGAAGGTAAAATTGCAAAAAGGGGCAGGGAGAGTGGTAGTGGTATGTAAAATAAGAATATATGTTTTATTCTGTGCCAGAAGTAGAATTAACTGAACCAAGAATCCAAAATAATTTATCAACTTGTAATGAAATTATTTATGTCTTTTCTTAAATATTGTTCTCATTTTTAAATTGCATTATAACATGTTATTGACCAATTAATTAGTGATGATGCTCAGAAAGCTAGAAACTGTGTTGTTCAGATTGATGACTCAACACTATATAAAGTTCCACAGGCCAAATCTGGCCCATGACCTGTTTTTGTATGGTTTACAAGTTAAGAATGGTTTTACATTTTTAACGGGTTGTAAAACAACCACCACAATGGCAAAAACAATTACAATGACAACGTAGAATAATATCTGACAGAGATTGGATGTGGCCTGTAAAACCTAAAATATTTGCTATCTGACCTTTTATGGAACAGTTTGCCCCAGATGATCTTTTCAAGGATGTCTGTATAGTGAACAGCCTTGAAAGACATACCTACCATTTCCCTCTGGAGCAAAAGGCAGGTATAATTATTGCCCATTGTAAAAGATTTGGGTTTTGTAAGCTCAGAGTTCATCTCCTGTGATGCACCGCTCTCTGTGTGTAGGTATTACCTGGCCTTTTTTGTGCTGCCTTTTGGGAAATGGACCTCAGGAAGCCAGTGAAAAATAATGAGACCCCGACTACTGCTATTGCCACGAACATTAAATCAGCCTTTGTTTCTGACTCAGAAGTCTTCTGCCAGTATGCGTGAAAGTGGGACAGGCAGGCCCTTCACAATTCTTGTCAGTTACTTGAAGAGCTGATCTCGAATTTTTTTTTAGATGCCATAATAGATGCTCATGAGTATTTTAAATATAACTATTGATTATAAACTCCATTTGAAATTTGAAAATATAAAGAAGGGATTAAAAGTGTAGTAAAAAGACATTTGGGTCTTTAAGGTACCTTGTATGATAAGATTTCCTTGAATTGTTCACTGAAATAGAAAAGAAAAAGGAATTAGTTATCATTTTAAACATCAACTAATAGGAGTAGAAATTATCTTGAAGAAACGAAATTTTAAATGAAAATATGTATTTTGTCTGAAGGATATAAAAATGCTATCCCCAATACAATTGATTCTCCTTATTTGAGATAGTGATGCCTTATAAAGTCATTGTGAACAATGAATCAGTGAATACTGAATCATTTGCTCTTAGGAAAATACAGGGTTAGGTACCTGAGATCCTCTGGCCAACATTTTCATCAGCCGATCAATACCTAAGCTTGTTTATGTAAGTTTTAACATCACTTGTTTATGTAAGTGTAAGCTAAAAGATACCTTACTTAATACATAGCGCTGATTTAATTAACATCGACTTCACGGCCAACAGCATTATAGCTAATACCTGAATGAAGCTTGCCTAAAGTATTTTCTCCATGTTCTTGTGTTTACGAACACCACACAGCACTTCAGAATGATGCCTGGGGACCATTTTAAACAGTAGAAGCACCAATAAAAAGCACAAGAATGCGAAAACATGACATTAAAAATCCTGTCAAAGGCAGGCCACGGTGGCTCAGCAGGCAGAGTTCTCACCTGCCATGCCGGGGACCCGGGTTCCATTCCCAGTCCCTGCCCATGCAAAAAAAAAAAAAAAAAAAATACTGTCAAAAGGACACTTATTTACAGTATGAAAGCTGAAACAAGATGTCACAGCCTCATTTTATTTGACCTTAGCTGGGCAAGTGTGCACCAGGTGACTCAAAATTTTTGCTGTTCAGCACAACTCTGCACAAATGACTGCAAAAGTTTCCCAAGTGTTGATTTGGTGGTGGGGGGTGGGGGGTCACAAAGAACTTATAGAGAGTAGGTGAATCTGCAAACTCGAAATCTGCCAATAATGAGGATCACTGTGAAAACTATGCCAGTTTGAAATATTTTTATAAGAAAATAAAGGTGTACATGTGCATTATGTCATTAACTAAAGGACTTCTTTCACAGGTTATTTATTTACACTGCAGAGAGGCATAAATATTTCTCTTCCCTTCATAAGGTGCATATAAATCCAGGAAGCCAGTGCTGTGGCAGTTATGTGAAAGGCAGACGTACCTCCCATCAACAGTATGTCTTTTATTAATGCTGTAATCCAGGTTCTTGATTATGTCATTAAAAAACATGTGTCTATACATTTGATGCTAACTTACTATTAGAACCAGTTAATCTTTAAAATTTGTACTCAGCTCCACATAATATAGAAACAGTATGGTATTTATAAATTCCCTACTTTAACCTTAGTAACTGGGAAAGGTCTTGTACACAAAGAGGGAAACAAACTTTCCAAGACATCATTTCTAAGGACCATGGGTGGGGCTGGGGCTGGGGCTGGGGGGCGGGGGAATGTCAATAATTCTACAGGGGTGTGAAAAAATTGACATTAACTTGAGACCTTAAATTAGACTGCAGACTGAAGAAGTCACATTCACATTTTTAAGATTCTTTATAAATTATCCTAAAATATTTAGATTTACACATTTCCTGATGAGTTGGAAAAATATACATCTTATCTCCGTGTATTTAAAATAAAATGAAATTACAACCATCGAATAAGCCCCAAATTATTTTATTTCTGGTTTTCAAAAGTTCCTTTGGCTTTCTTTCAACTAGTTGCAAGTGGCACCTAGGAGCAAAACAATGAAAGCTGAAGGAAAAGAAGCTATTTATTTGTATTCTGTTATTTTAAGTTACTTATATAGACTCCTATACGAATAAATTCTAATAGAAACATTCTGGGGTTTTTTAAAGGTATTGATGCAATTGATCAAGAAAACTCTTTTTACACATAATGGACACGTAAAATAATAGACTTCCCACAAATAACAACATTTTGATCTATTCTATAATCATGATTCTCAAAAGCAATGAATCAGAGAGTGAAATGCCATGAACACAAAAAGTGAGGCCCTCCTATTTTTGGGGTTAAAGGGATGAGAAATAAAACATATTCCTCTTCTGTGTGGGATAAGAAGGCCTGTAAAAATGGATGCCAAGCCTCAGATTTAATCAACACCCATGGGCACTATTTAAAAGCACAACTGCTACTAGTTATTAGCAATACTTCATCGCGTTTAATGAGAGCTTCCACTATGTCACTTCTAAGTTCTTCACACATACCATTAACTCCTCATAAAAACCTTGAGATACTATTAATCTCCCTATTTTGTAGTTGAGAAAATGTAGGCAAATAAAGTTTAAGTAACCTGCCAGAGGTGAAACAACTTCAGGATTTGCGCCTGGGCAATAGACTTCCTATACATAATCACCATACTCTACTCCCTCTGGTAGATGATCCTTTAATTTCATTTGGAAATACACAGATTAGTGCTTAAGCTGTTAGACCTCCAGTCTACTGACTCCTAGATAGAGTGAAGGATGGACGTAAAGGGGGTCATCTCTTCCCTATACAGTTCATAAGCAAAACTTGTCATTGTGGAAGGAAGAAATGAACTCAAAACTGAAATCTCATTGCAATTTTATATCAGATAAGTTTTGCCCATTGGTTTATCCCCATTTTGGTGTCTCTAATAAGGCACTAAATTTCACCTTTTTGGAAAATTAAACTTCGATGTGTTCTGAATGAAGCCATAACAGCAAGGGCATGTGACAAAGGAAGCCCGTGTTTTGATGCAGTGCTCAATCACCATGTCTGTTGCCACTCCACAAGCATGTAATGCCACCTGGAAAACAAAACGAGGCCATACCACTAAGTTCTTTCTTAACTAACAGTGCCACTTTATGCTACTTTTTTTTTTTCACTTTTTGTGAGGACTGATCCCCAACAAGAGGTTTCAGGTTTCCAGAATAATATTCTATAATAGTTTAAATATTTCTTATTTGGACATACCAAAGGACTACCTACCTACATATATTAAGAAAATTAAAACAAGGTTGAAAGATTACAAAGGGAACAGTTGCAAATGAAGCATAAGATTCATTCAATGGAAAATGTGATATATTGAATGTGGCAAATTTAATATACAGGCAGGTATAAACTAGCGCTCTTGCTGATTATGAATTTAGTTCAGCTGTAGCATGTGGCAAGAACACTGGGTTTGAAATCAGAATTCCTAGTACAGAACTCTGGTTGGCTGTGTGACCCTGGGCCACTTAAAATTTGCTTCTTTGGATGTAAGTCACTTCAATTACAAACTATGGTTATCAATACCAACATATAAAAATGCTATGGTATAGATTAAATAAAATGTATATAAAAGCATTTTGTCAAATGCTCTATGAATATAATCTAGCCAGTGTTAGATAAAACTGATAAAATCATATTTAGATAGATCCTTTCAAAGTGTTTTCATATAATAAACATCCTTGAATGATGAATTACAAGAACAACTTTCAAGGGGTTATTTAAAAACTAAGGAATAAAATTATGAACTGTTACCGTGATATAGCCTCAATAATTCAGGATAACAAAAATTACCCTAAAATGACTTTAAAATACATTTTCAAAATACACTCTTAAATATGTTTATATAGCCTTACAATTTAATGTAGACAACTGTGAAAATTATTAGGCCCAATAAAGCAAAATAACACTTTATGAAGGAAAATCAGATGCGTGGATCTTGAAAGATCAATTACAGGTTTTTTGTTTTTTTTTTTCAGAAAAATGCTCAAATCTCCATTTCATTCTAGATAGACAACTTGGGTTGGATTGTAATTGTCCCTTCTAGGGACAGATCTCTTAACTTTAAGGTAAGGGGGGCTGTCAGGGTGAAGAGGGAGATTTTCTGGAAATTTCTGGATGAAAAGTATAAGCGAGAATCTTCTTTAGAATTGGAAAGTCAAATGCAGCGTTATACTCTGTAGAGGAAAGCAATCACTCTCCTCATCTTGAATTCTCCTCTCCTTCCAGGCTTAGATGGGCTTCCTAGAAGCCAACAATTTCCATTGTTGCTGCCAACCCACCTTTCCCATTTCACTCAGAAAACGGAGCATTGGAAGGCCGTCGTCGAGTGAAAATAGAAACAAATTTAGGGAAATTGGGGGAAGAAAGAACCTTGATTTCTCACCTGCCCCGTTTATTTAGTCAGGTTGGAAGAGCAAAAATCAGGCTTATTTTTTTTCTTTTTTCCCCCTTTATTTGGGAAGTTGTGGTTTACAGAAAAAAAAATCATGCATAGAGTACAGGATTCCCATATACCACCCCGGCACCAATGCCTTGTATTGATGTGGAACATTTGTTCCAATAGATCATAGCACATTTTTATAGTAAAAATCCATGGTTCAACATAGGGTTCACTATTTGTGTAGTTTAGTTCCAAGGATTCTTTTTTAAAATTTTATTTTTACCATATATATATATATATACAATATAATATTCCCCTTGTAATTATATTCAGATATATGTATTTCAGTGCTGTTAATTGCATTCAAAATGTTATGCTACCATAACCTCCATCCATTATGAAAATATTTCCATCATTCCAAATTGGAACCCTGTACATTTTAAAAATATTTTTCTTATTGTATGGTATAACATATATACAAAGCAAAGAAATAAAAAAGCAATAGTTTTCAAAGCACTCTTCAACAAGTGGTTACAGGACAGAACCCAGAGTTTGTCATGGGCTACCATACAATCCTCTCATATTTTTCCTTCTAGTTGCTCCAGATGTAGGCGGCTAGAGGGCTTAAATATTTTTTTATCAACACAATAGACTTTTTCCCCTTCTTTTTTTGTGTAAAATAACATATATACAAAAAAGCTATAAATTTCAAAGCACAGCAGCACAATTAGTTGTAGAACATATCAGAGTTTGACATGGGTTACAAGTCCACAATTTTAGGTTTTTACTTCTAGCTGCTCTAAAATACTTGAGACTAAAAGAGATATCAATTTAATGATTCAGCATTCATTTTCATTTGTTAAATCCTGTCTTCTATGTATAACTCCACCATCACCTTTGATCTTTCCATACCTCTCTTTAGGGTTGTTTGGGCTATAGCAATTCTAAATTTTTGATATTGGAAGGATCTGTCACTAATTTGGGGTAGGGAGATGGAGCTATGTGATGTTCTGGAGAGGCCGGGCTAGGTTTTAGCACTTATCTGGACCAGGGGACTCATCTGGAGATTGCAGGTTTCTGGAAAAGTACTCTAGTGCATGGAACCCTTGTGGAATCTTATATATTGCCCTAGGTGTTCTTTAGGATTGGCTGGAATGGTCCTGGTTGGGGTTGGCAGATTATGATAGGTAGCAAGGTCTAACTGAAGCTTGTGTAAGAGCAACCTCCAGAGTAGCATCTCAACTCTTTCTGAATTCTCTCTGCCATTGATACTTTATTAGTTACACTTCTTCTCCCTCTTTTGATTAGGATGGAATTGTTGATCCCATGGTGCCAGGTCTGGATTCGTGCTTGGGACTCCTCTCCCACATTGCCAGGGAGACTTTTTCCCTGGATGTCACATCCACATAGGAGGAGAGGGGAATTATTTCACTTGTAGAGTTGGGCTTAGAGAGATTGAGGCCACATCTGAGCAACAAAAGAATTCCTCCAGAAGTAACTCTGAGGCAAGCCTAAGGTAGTCTAAGCTTCTCCGCTACCTACATAAGCTTCACAAGAGTAAGCCTCAGGATCGAGGGCATGGCCTATTGATTTGGGTGTCCCCAAAGTGTGACACAGTATTAGGGGATTCCTTGATGGTAAGGTTTAATAGTTCCATATTCTTTCTCCCATCCTTCAGGGGACTTTGCCAATACTTTTTGATTATCGGCTTAATATATTCTAGGATGTATTCAGGGGTTACAATAATCTATACAGGATTAAAGGACCTCTTCCTATTCTGTGCTCCCTGTGTTTCAATTGTTCAAATGAGCTATACAGATAGGTTGAATTAGATGATGCACGACAGAAAATTTCAGTTCCAGACCAAATAAACCTTTCTTCCATTGGTCTCAAAGAGTATGTGTGGTTCTAAGATATAGACACTGTCTTCCTTAACCCTATGTTCTGAATTACTTTAACCCCAACCTGTTCAGCTTCTTTCTTATATCAGGTTATATATATAAAACAGCTCTCAAAATCCGGAAATAATAATCACCACTCTGGACTTAATATGTCTGATCTAAAAGCTTAAAATCTAGGCCCCTGTTTTTTTATAAGCATTTTCTAAAGGTGACCATACCATTGTTGTTTTTTTTTGTTTCTGCCTTATTTTGTCTCACCAAATGTCCCACATGCTCATTCACATCATTGCATGCCTCATAACTTTGTTCCTTTTTGTAGAACCACATCCTTCGTTCATAAGTACACACCATTGTTCACAAATCTACTTCAGCCACCTGCATTCATTGGGCATCATGTAGAAGGCCTAAAGTCCATAGTCCATCAAAATTCTCAATTTTACATAATTTCATTGTTCCCAAGAGAAAGAAAACCAATAAACACACCCTCGTCAAACAGGATATCTAAACCTCCTCTTAACTCTCATCCCTCTCCCCATTATTTACCTCTGCTGTTGCTGTGGTAGTGCTGATGGTTTCCTTTTGAACATAGCTCATAGCATGCAATAGCAGGTATCCCCCTGTGCCCTGGACTTAGACACTCTTTATACAAGGATCATATCTTTGAAGTAATTCTTATGCGAACTAATTTATATTTCTAGAGTGACTCAGTGGAATACATAGGTCTATACAACCCCTTTAAATCTTGTTCATCTTCAATATGGTAATATTACTTCTAGACCCACTAGAGAATCACCTTCACTCCTATCTTTTCCCTTACATTGGAGTTCAACCTCATTAGCTAACAGTTCACCCATCTCTAGCTTCTATGTGTCTCTAAGTCCCCTATATTCTGTTTTATAAGCCTCTGATTATACCTTTATGCTGGTCATAAAAGTGGAATCATACAGTGTCTATTCTTTTGTGTCTGGCCAATTTCGCTCAGCATTATGTCCTCAAGGCTCATCCATCTTGTCATGTGCTTCAGGACATAATTTTGTCTTACTGCTGCATAATATTCTATCACATGTATATACAACATTTTGTTGATTCACTTGTCTGTTGATGGGCATTTGGTTTGTTTCCATCTTTTGGTGATTGTGAATAATGCTGCTATGAACACTGGTGTGCAAATGTCTGTTTCTGTCATTGCTTTCAGCTCTTCTGGGTATATACCAAGTAGTGCTTTTGCTGAATCATACGGCAACTCAATACTTAGTTTCCTAAGGAGCTGCCAAACAGTCTTCCATAGTGGCTGCACCATTATGCATTCCCACCAGTGGTGCATAAGTGTCCCAGTTTCTCCACATCCTCTCCAACATTTATAGTTTCCTGTTTGTTTAATAGCAGGCATTCTTATAGGTGTGAGGTGGTATCTCATTGTAGTCTTGATCTGCATTTCCCTTACAGCCAATGAAAATGAGCATCTCTTCATGTGCTTTTGAGACATCTGTATTTGCTCTTCAGAAAAATGCCTATTCATATATTTAGCCTTTTATAATTGGGTTGTTTGTTCTTTTGTTGTTGAGTTGTATGATTTCTTTGTAAATACAGGAAATCAAACCTTTGTCCAATATGTGATTTCCAAGTATTTTCTCCCATTGAGTTGGCTGCCTCTTCACCTTTTTGATAAAGTCTCTTGAAGTACAGAAGCATTTGATTTTGATGAGGAATTCCCATTTATCTATGTTTTCTTTTGTTGCTTGTGCTTTGGGTGTAAAGTTTAGGAAGCTACCTCACACTACTAGGTCTTGAAGATGTTTTCTTACATTTTCTTCACAAAGCTTTTTGGTGCTAGCTCTTATACTTGGGTGTTTGATTTACTTTGAGCTAATTTTTGTGTATGGTGTAAGATAGGGGCCATCTTTCATTCCCTTGGCTATTGATATCCAGTTCTTCCATGCCCAATTATTGAAAAGACTATTTTGTCCCAGTTCAGAGGATTTGTGGGCCTTGTCAAAAATCAGTTGACCATAGATGTGGTGGTCTATTTCTGCACTCTCAATTCAATTCCACTGGTCAATGCTTCCTGTCTTTGGGTCAGCACCAAGCTGTTTTGACCACTGCGGCTTTATAATAGGTTTTAAAGTAAGGGAGTGTTAATCCTTCCACTTCATTCTTCTTTATTAGGATGATTTTAGCTATTGAGGTCTCTTTCCCTTCCAGATGAATTTGGTAGTTAGCTTTTCCAAATCTTCAAAGGAGGTTGTTGGAATTTTGATTGGTACTGTGTTGGATCTGTAGATCAATTTGGGGAGAATTGACACCTTAACTGTATTTAACCTTCCTATCCTATAGCAGGGAATCTTTCCACCTATTTAGATCTCCTTTGATTTCTTTTAGCAATAGTATGTAGTTTTCTGTGTACAAGTCCTTTACATCCCTAGTTAAGTTCACTCCAAAGTATCTGATTCTTTTAATTGATATTTTGAATGGAATTTTTTCCTCAACTGACTCCTCAGCTAGGTCATTGCTTGGGTATAGAAATGCTACTGATTTTCACACATTAATTTTATATCCCACCACCTTGCTGAATTTGTTTATTAGCTCAAGTAACTTTGCTGTAGATTTCTCAGGATCTTCCAAGTATTGTATCATATCATCTGCAAATAATGAGAGTTTTACTTCTTCCTTTCCGATTTGGATGCCTTTTATTTCTTTGTCCTGCCTGATTGCTCTAGCTAGAACTTCTAGCGCAATTTTGAATAATAGTGGTGAAAGTGGGCATTCTTGTTTTGTACCTGATCTTAGGGGGAAAGCTTTCAGTCTCTCTCCATTGAGTATGATGCTAGCTATCAGTTTTTCATATATTCCCTTTATCATATTGAGTTAGTTACCTTAGATTCTTATTTTTGGAGTGTTTTTTTCAGAAAAAGATGCTGAATTTTGTCAAATGCTTTTTCTGCATCAATCGAGATGATCATGTGATTTTTCCCTTTTGATTTGTTATTGTGCTGTATTACATTAATTGATTTTCTTGTGTTGAACTATCCTTGCATTCCTGGTATAAAGCCCACTTGGTCATGGTGTATAATTCTTTTAATGTGCTGTTGGATTTGATTTGCTAATATTTTATTGAGAACTTTTGCATCTATGTTCATTAGGGAGGTTGGCCTGTAGTTTTCCTTTCTTATAGCATCTGTACCCAGTTTTGGTATTAAAATATTAGCTTCATAGAATGAGTTAGATAGAGTTCCTTTTTCCTCAATTTTTTTGGAAAAGTTTGAGCAGGGTTGGTGTTAGTTCTTTATGGAATGTTTGATAAAATTCCCCTGTGAAGCCATCTGGCCCTGGGCTTTTCTTTGTAGGGAGATTTTTGATGACTGCTTGATGGTTGTAAAGCAGGGAGCAGGGCACCATGTGGGCACTCTGTGGGGCAATTTGTTTCAGGGCAGGTATAGGCACAGGTTGGGAATGTTACACTGATGCTTGTGATCCTCCCAGCAGCCAGGGAGGATGTAGCTGTGCAGGTGCACCAGTCTCGGGGCAAACCCTAGTGTGTGCTTGTCTAAGGCATGGGGCACTTTGTACATATGTGTAGAGCTGTGGCAGCAGGTCAATGTCATGCCTTTGTGGATTGGGGCAGATGTGACCTGGCTGTGCAGGTCAGCACTTTCTCAGAACTGGGAGGTGTGGCTGAGGGCATAGTTCTAGGATTGCTGTAAAGTGTGATTCTCAGAGCTGAATGAGGTGACTGGGGACCCGTGCACATGTGTGGGCCTGGAGCACTGTAAATGGATGCACAGAGCTCATGCGGAGCAGAATGAGGCTGTGCGAATCTATGGGTGGGGGTAATGGATAGCTTAGATATGGAAGTTAGTGCCCGCAGCCTTTATGCACTGGCAACAGCCTTCAGGGAACAGGGAGGGGGAGATAGTGCTCAGGAGGGGTGCAGGAGAGGTGGGTTCGGCTGCATTTGGGGTGGGGGTGTGGGGCAGGTACATGCTATGGGGGCTGTTGGGCGGGGGCACCTGGAGTGTGGGGAATGGGAGCAGATGAGGTTTGGGTGCATGAGGTGTGGGGTGAGTCACTGGTCACAGAGCTATGCTTGGGCACGGTAGCATGCCCAAGGATCGTGGCCTGGCTTACTTCCTAGTCCCAGGCTCCTGTCCTTGCACTCCCATGGTCTCTGCAGCTCCGTGCCTCTGCACCAGGCTCCAGCTTTCTGCCTCTCAATTCCTCAGCCTCTGCAACCAGGGCTGCCCTATGTGATGCAGAAGACTCTCCCAGGTCAGCTGCACTCCCGAATCTCCACCTCAGTCACCCTCCTGTCCCTTCTCTAACTTTTCCGTGGAGCAGGGCTAAGCTTGAGCTACTCTATTTGGCCATCTTCCTGAAAGTCCTGCAACCCCGTGCATTTTAGCCTCAACTTAAGCATTAGTAGCTGGAGAAAAACTACAGATGCATTTTTCCCTGGAGGAAGAGAGGGGAGAATTAACCCTTACTGAGTGCCCTTTATTTGATGGGCACACAGATCTTTCTATGCTCATAACAACCCCAAAAGATTTTAATCTCCATTTTAGAAGTGAGTAAACAAAGGCTGAGGGCAATTAAGAAATTGCCCCAAACTAAGTAGCTACTAAGGGGCAGGATCCTGACTCCAAGCATTAATTACATGAGGCTGCCTCTCACAAAACCCTCTAATGCCCGCAACAAAGAAAAAGTTAGACTTTTTATTTATATAAGTCTCCTTACAGTTTATTTCTCTCATTTAAACAAAATAACTAAAAATCAAGGACTATTTATGCAATAGGTTTTAGGTCTAAACGTTTTTTTTGCTTCGCATACTCCTTACTTTCACTATCTTTATATGCAGGTCAGAAATAACAAGAAATAGGGCGGTGGCTCAGCAGGCAGAGCTCCGACCTGTGGTGCTGGAGGTCTGGAGTTCGATCCCTGGTGCCTCCTGCCCATATGCAAATTAAAAAAAATAAATAAATAACAAGAAATAACAAAGAGAGATATAGACCAAAGAACCATTTGAATATGGAAATTTAGCATACAATAAAGGTAACACTTCAAACCCATGGGGGGAATGATGGACTGTTGTGGCCAATTTTGTGTGTCATCTTGGCTAGGTTACAGTAGCGGTAGCCAGTTGTTTGTTCAAACACTGGTCTAGAAATTGCTGTGAAGATATTTTGTAGACGAGGGTAGCATCTACAATCAGATGAGTTAGAGTAATAATGTTTAGGTGGCTCTCTTCTAATCAGTTACTCCCTTAGCTGAGCTCTTAAAAGCAAAGAACTAGGGATTCGAATCTCTTAAAAGCAAAAATTTGGGATTCCTGATATAAGAAGAAATTCCGTCTCAAGACTACACACTCCACTCCTTCTTGAGTTTCCAACCTAAGAAATTCGAACTCAAACTTCTACAACACTCTTGGCAGAATTCCCAGCCTTCAGTTTGCCCTATGGAATTTGGATTTGCCAGCCCTCACAATCATGTGGGCCAATTCTTTATAATAAATCTCATAGAAATTCCTTATACTAAATATATACATATATACATAAATGAGGCATATTATTTCAATTATTGTGATGGTTAGGCTCAGCAAATGCTTTTACTAAAAATACATACATATACATGTTTTTCCTTCCACTTAAAGAAAAGATTATTTGTTGATTCTGAATATGACATATTGTTAAACATA
>PVIY010035763.1:0-26012 GCA_004026745.1 Myrmecophaga tridactyla
GGTTCAGATATATAAGGCTATGGTCAAAAAATAAATTCAAACAGAAGTAAGTAGAAAGTAAATGGATGGAAAAACACATCATGCAAATAGTAAGCAAAGAGAGCTGGAGTAACTGTATTAATATCAGATAAAATAGCCTTTAAGTCAAAAACTGTTGCAAGGAACAAAGAAGGTCACTGTATACTGATAATGGATCCAATCCAACAAGAAGAGAAAATAATTATAAATACATAGTACTTAACACCAGAGGCTCAAAATACATGAAACCAATATTGACAGGTTTGAAGGGAAAAATGTCCAGTTCTACATTTATAGTAGGAGATTTCAATACATCAGTTTGTTGATGGATAAAACAGCTTGACAGAAAATCAACACAGTAAGGAAAGCCTGGAATGACACTATAAAATGACTAGACCTAATAGACCCATATAGAACATCAAGTCCAAAAGCAGCAAAATGCACATTCTTTTCCAGCGCACAAGTCATTCTCCAAAGTAAAATTACAATTAGATCACAAGTAAACCTAAATTTTAAATTTTAAAAATATTTAAATCGTAGAATGTATCATCTTCAATCACAATAGAATGAAGGAAAAAATCAATAACAGAGGGAGAACTGGAAAATTCACAAATATGTAGAAATTAAACAGCACACTCTTAAATAAGCAATGGGTGAAAGAAGAAATCACAAAGGAAATTAATAAATATCTTGATGGTGAATGTAAGTGAAAACACAAAATACCAAAGTTTATGGGGTGCAGTAACAGTAGTGTTGATAGGGAAATACATAGCTCTAAGCATTAGAAGAAAGGTATCGAATCACAGACTGAACCTCACAACTGGAGCACCCAGAAAAAAAAGAGCAAAATAAGCCCAGAGTGAGCAGAAGGAAGGAAATAAGGTTAGATTAGAGCAGAAATGAAGAATAAAAATGTAGTAGAGAGAATCAATGAAACCAAAAGCTGGTTCTTTGAAAAGATGAATAGAATCAACAAACATTTAAATGGGCTGACAAGGAAGAAAAGAGAAAGGGTTCAAAGAACTGAAAGCAGAAATGAAAATGGGGGCATTACTACCTCCCCAGAAATAAAAAAGATTATAGGAAGATATCATGAGCAATTATGCAGCACAAATTCCTAGAAACACACGAAGTACCTACAACGACAAGAAAAGAAAAAGGAGCTCTCAACAAAACAATAATAACTAAAGAGATAGAATCAGTAATTGGGAATCTCCCACCAAAGAAAAGCCCAGGTCCAGTGAGGGCTTCATTGGCGAATTTTACCAAATATCCCAACAAGAATTAACAGTATCCCTATTTAACGCTTCCAAAAATTGAAGCCTAATAGACCTATATAGAACCATATAAGCATTTCTATATGCATTTCCTAACTCATCTTATGAGGCCAGCATCACTCTAACACCTAACAGATAAAAATTCCATAAGAAAAGAAAATTACAGCCCCATGTCCTTATGAATGTAGATGCAAAAATCTCAACAAAAATGCGAGTAAACCACTTCTGAAACACAATTAAAGAAATATACGCCATGAGCTAATGGAATTTATCCCTGGTATGAAAGGGTGGTTCAACATAAGAAAATCAATTAATGTAGCACATCACGTTAGTAGAATAAAGGGCAAAAGTCACATGATCATCTCAATTGATGCAGAAAAGGCCTTGGCAAAACCCAGCATCCCTTGTTGATAAAAACATTAGAAAACTAGGAACAGAAGGAACCTTCCTCAACATGATAAAAAACATATATGAAAAAAATAACATAAAATAAATTTTTTTAAAAAGCATAGATGAAAATCCCATATTCAACATCACACCCAGTGGTAAAGAACTGAAAGCTTTCCCTCTAAGATCAGGAATAAGACAGAGGTGTTCACTGTGATCATGGCTATTCAGCATTAGCCTAGAAGTTCTAGCCAGAGAAATCAGGCAAGTCAAAGCAATAAAAGGCAACCAGAGGGAGCCACAGTGGCTCAGCAGGCAGAGTTCTCCCCTGCCATGCCAGCCCTGGTCTGCCCTTGTATAAAAAAAACAATGAAAAAAGCAACCAAGTTGGAAGGGAAGAAGTAAAACTCTCCCTAGTAGCAGATGGCATGTTCTTTTCTCTATTATTGACAAACCAAAACAACATACAAACACGAACACTCTTAGCATGCAAGCATTCCATACATGGTGTACAATCAACACCTCACAATATCATCGCATAGTTGCATATTCATCACCCTGATCATTTTTTAGAACATTTGCATCACTCCAAAAAAAGAAATAAAAAGAAAAATTGTATACATACCATACCCCTTACCGCTCCCTCTCATTGACCACTAGTATTTCCATCTACCCAAGATATTTTAACCTTTGTTCCCCCTATTTTTTTCCTATACCCCTTACCATTTCCTTTGATTGATCACTAGCATTTTAATCTACTCAATTTATTTTAACATTTGTTCCCCCTATTATTTATTTATTTTTAATTCATCTTTTTCAGTCATCAGTCCATATCATAGATAAAGGGAGCATCAGACACAAGGTTTTCACAATCACACAGTCACATTGTGAAAGCTATATCATTATACAATCATCTTCAGGAAACATGGCTACTGGAACACAGCTCTACAGTTTCAGGTACTCTCCTCCAGCCACTCCATTACATCTTGGATAACAAGGTGATATCTACTTAATGCGTAAGAATAATCTCCAGGATAACCTCTCGACTCTGATATATCTCAGCCACTGACACTTTATTTTGTCTCATTTCTCTCTTCCCCCTTTTGGTCAAGACAGTTTTCTCAATCCCTTGATTCTGAGTCCAGCTCATTTCTAGGATTTCTGTCCCACGTTGCCAGGGAGGTTTACACCCCTGGGAGTCATGTCCCACATAGAGAGGGGGAGGGCAGGGAGTTTGCTTGTCATGTTGGCTGGAGAGAGAGGCCACATCTGAACGACAAAAGACGTTCTCTGGGGCTGACTCTTAGGCCTAATTTTAAGTAGATTTACCCTATTGTTTGCAGGGATAAATTTCATATGAGCAAACCCCAAGATTGAGGCCTTGGCCTATTGATTTGATTGTCCTCACTGCTTACAAGAATATCAGGAATTCTCCAAATGGGGAAGTTGAATTGTCCCCCCTTCTCACATGGCATGTTCTTATATAAAGAAAACCCTGAATAATTCACAACATAGCCAGTAGGTCTAAAAAACAAATTCAGTAAAATGGAAGGATGGAAGATCAACATGCAAAAATTGGTAGTGTTTCTATTCACTAGTGTGCCAGTTTGAAAATATTATGTACTTCTGAAAAGCCATGTTTTAATCCTGATTTAATCTTCTGGAGGCAGCCGTTTCTTTTAATCCTGATTCAGTAATGTATGTTTGAAACTTTTAATTAGATTATCTCCAAAGATATGTGACACGCTCAATTGTGGGTATGACCTTTTGATCACATGGACATGTGACTCTACCCATTCTAGGTGAGTCTCGATTAGATTATTGGAATCCTTTTGAAGAAACATTTGGAGAGAGTCAGAAATGATAGAAGCCTCAGAGCCAAAGGAGGGAGCAAATCTAGATGCTTGGAGAACAACTGCTTCAGAGAACAGAGACATGGATGCTTGGAGATGCTTGGAGCCCAGCAGACATTGTTACAAGATGCTAAGCAAGTGAGAACATGCTGAGAGAGCCAAGGGAAGCCAACAGATGAAAACCATCCCCAGAGAAGCAAAGTGAGGAACCCCCACAGGAACAGAGGCTGAAAGCAACAGAGCCCAGAGGCAAGGGACCAGCAGATGCCAGCCACGTGACCACCCCGCTGACACAGGGGTTCTTGACCCATCATCCTTACTTGAATTAAGATGTCTTTCCCTGTATGCCTTAGTTCGGACATTCTTATAGGCTTAGAACTGTAAGCTTATTAAGTTTCCCTTTTAAAACGCTGTTCCAGTTCTGGTATATCGCTTTCCAGCTGCTTGCAAACTAACACAACTAGTAATGAACTATTTGAAGAGAAAATCAAGAAAACAAGTTCCCTTACAAAAGCAATTAAAAGAATCAAATATCTAAGTATAAACTTGCCCAATGGTGTAAGAGAGTCGTACATGGAAAAGTACAAAATATTGCTAAAAGAAATTTTAAAAAACCTAAGTAAATGGAAGTTCATTCCATATTTATGGGTTGGAAAACTAAATAATGTTAAGATATCACTTCTACCAAAGCAATTTACAGAGTCAACACAATCCCAATCAAAATTCTAAAAGTGTTCTTTGTAGAAATGGAAAAGACAATCATCAGACTTGTAGGAAGGGAAAATACTCTGAATAGACAAAAGCATTTGAAAAAGAATGAAGTTAGAGGACTCAGACTCTCTGACTTTAAAACTTATTACAAAGCTACAGTAATTATAACAGGACGGTACTGACACAATATACAAAAATTCACTCAAAGTGGATCAAAGACCTTAATATAATAACCAAAACTATAAAACTCCTGGAAGAAAACATGGGAAAATATCTTCAGAGCCTTGTATTAGGCATTGGCTTCTTAGACTTTACAAAAAAGGCATTACTGACAAAATAAAGCATAGATAAATGGAACTTTATCAAAATTAAACATTTTGTGCATCAAAGGACTTCATCATGAAAGTGAAAAAACAATCTACAGAACAGGAGAAAATATTGGAAACCACACATTCAATAAGAGTTTAATATCCAGAATATATTTTAAAAATCCTATTAATTCAGCAACAAACAGGAAAAGGTAAACAATGCAGTTAAAAATGGGCAAAATGCAGAAATAAAGATTTCTCCAAAGAAGCTATACAAATGGCCAAAGAGCACATGAAAAGACGCTCACCATCACTAGTATTAGGGAAATACAAATCAAAACCACAGTGAAATATAATTTCACTTCCATTAGAATGGCTACTACTATAAAAATGGAAAGTGGCAATTGTTGAAGAGGGTGTGGAGAAATATGAAAAATCATTCATTGTTGATGGGAATGGAAGTGCAGGCTTTGTATAAAACAATTCGGTGGCTCCTCATGAAGTTACATACAGAATTACCATATGACTCGACAATCCCCTTTGTGGATATATACCCAAAATAACGTATAGCAGGGGCTTAAAAATATGTTTTCACACCAATGTTCATGGCAGCATTATTCACAATGCCAAAAGGTAGAAGCAACCCAAGTGTCCCTCAACAGAAGAAAAGATAAACGAAATGTGGTGCATGCATACAACGGAATACTATTCATCCCTGAAAAGGAATGGAGTTCTGATACACACTATAACATGGATGATGAACCTTGGAGACAGCATGCTGGGTGACGTAAGCCAGACACAAAAGGGCCAATATTGTACGATCTCACTGATATGAAATCATTAGAATGAGTAAATTCATAGAGTCAGAAGCTGTCATAGAGGTCACCTGTGGGCGGGGAACAGAGAAGGTGGAGTTGATGCTTCATTGGTACAGAGTTTCTGTTTGGAGTAATGGACGTGTTTTGGCAATGAATGGTGATGGGAGCACATATGAATGCTATTAGCAGCACTGAATTATATATTTGAATGTCATTAAAAGGGGGAAATTTCAGGTTGTATATAGGTTACTAGAATAAAAATTTTAAAGAACCATATGACTTTACAACACAAGCAGTGAACACTAATGAAAGTATGGATGACAGCTAATAATATAATTATAGTAATACAGACACACCTTGTTTTACTGTGCTTTGCTTTATGGCACTTCAATGATACTGTGTTTTTTCAAATTGAAGGTTTGTGGCAACCCTGCATGAAGCAAGTCTATTAGCCCCATTTTTCCAACAGCATTTGCAAACTTGGCGTCTCTGAGTCACATTTCTTATTTTCGCAATATCTCAGGCATATTAATTATTATTATATATGATATGGTGATCTGTGGTCAGCGATCTTTGATGTAAATATTGTAATTGTTGTGGGGTGAAATGAACAGCACCCATATAAGACAGTAAACTTAATTTTAAAATAGTGTGTGTGTTCTGACAGCTCCAGCAACCAGCCTTTCCCCATCTCTTTCCCTCTTCTCAGTCCTCCTTACTACTTGAGACACAATAATATTGAAATTAGGCCAATTAATCACCCTACAATGGCCTCTAAGTGTTCAAGTGAAAGGAAGAGTTGAATGTCTCTCACTTTAAATCAAAAGCTAGGTATGACTAAGCCTAAAGAGGAAGGCATGTCAAAAGCTGACATAGGCTAAAAGCTAGAACTCACCAAACAACTGGCCGAGTTGTGAATGCAAAGCAAGAGTTCTTGAAGAAAATGACAAGTGCCACTCCAGCAAACACATGAATGATAAGAAAGCAAAGCAGCCTTATTGCTGATGTGGAGAAAGTTTTGGCGATATGAATAGAAAATCAAACCAGTCACTACATTCCCTTAAACCAAAGCCTAGTCAATAGCAAGGTCATAGCTCTTTTCACTTCTGTGAAGGCTGAGAGAGGGGAGGACATTGCCAAAGAAAAGCTGGAGGCTAGCAAAGATCAGTTCATGAGGTTTAAGGGAAGAAGCCAACTTCATAACATAAAAGTACAAGCTAAGGCAGCCAGTGCTGATATAGGAGCTACAGCAAGTTATCAAGAAATCTGGCTAAGATCATTGATGAGGACTGCGACACTACACAACAGATTTTCAATGTAGATTATGTTGTCTTAGGTTGGAAGAAGATGCCATCTAGCGCTTCCTTATTAAGAGAGGAGACGTCCAAGCCTTGCTTCAAAGCTTCAAAGGGCAAGTTGACTCTTGTTAGAGACTAATGCAGGTGGTGATTTTAAGTTGAAGTCAATGCTCATTTACAATTCCAAAAGTCCTAGGGTCCATAAGAATTATGCTAAATCAATTCTCTCTGTGCTCTCTAAGTGGAACCACAAACCCTGGCTCACGGAATATCTGATCCACAAAAGCAAGAAGTGAAATTTAATGGAGCATGGCCTGTAGGGTTTTGGAATTGTTTGGGACCTGTGGCCCCTGTTTTCCTCCCAGTCTCTCCCTGTGGAGAAGCAGATAACTTGATATCTAGGTTTCACAGGTCCACACACTGAGAGGAACTGGGCCTCCAAACAGACCACACGTCTAACTGATTTCGATGAGACTTTGTACTTAGTGTATTGCTACTGAAATGACTTAAGGCTTTTGGGATATTGTAATGGCATGAATATATTTTGCATATGGAAAGAACGCAGCTTTGGGGGGTCCAGAGGGTAGAGTGTGGTGTTTTGAATCTGTATGTACCCCAGAAAGGCATGTTCTTAAACCTAATCCATTCCTGTAAGCAGGACCTTATGATGAGGCTGTTTCAGTTAAGCATAACCCACCTCATTCAGCATGTGTCTTAATGTTATTACTAGAGTCCTTTATAAATTGAGTGACTACAGAGAGAGAGAGAAAGAGGGAGAGAGAGAGGGAGAGAGGGAGAGAGCCATGGAAGCAAGAAGCTAAATTCAGCATAATTGAGAAGAGAAGGGAGCGACCAGCAGATGCCACCAGGTGCCTTGCCACGTGGCAGAGGAGCCAGGATCACTGGCAGCTGGTCTTCCGGAAGAAAGCATTGCCTGGATGATGCTTTGATCTGAACATTTTCATGGCCTCAAACTATAAGCTAATAAATTCCCTTTGTGTAAGCCGATCCACTTCATGGCATTTGCTTGGGGAAGCCTAGGAAACTAAAGCACACTTACTAGTCTACAGTACAGAAGAAACAGAACTTCTATACGCATTGGGAAACCAAAACATTTGTGGAACTCACAATATTGCAATATTTGCTTATTGCAGTGGTCTGAAATCAAGCCCACAGTATCTCTGAGGGGTGCCTGTGTTGTTTCATCACCTGTAACTAACATACCACACTAATGCAGAGAGTTAAGAGTAGGTAAAACTGTGTCTGAGGGGATGAAACAGGAACGCTGCGTTTTCTGCATGATTCCACAAGTTGGAACGTCAATCCTGGGACTTAGAGCAGCAACATCTCAGCTGGTGTGTGCAGACTTCGCAGCTCCCTGGGCACGCTGATTCACCGCCCAGGCACTGTAGTCCCGTCAACGAGACCAAAGTTAGAAAGGAGCATCCAGACCCAGCCCACAGACGTGGTTCTGCTGGACATGGGCCAGAACTTCACTTCCTTGGAACCCTGAGCTTTGCTCCTCCTTCCACAGCATTTTGATCATCTCCTTTGTTTGGCCCCTTGCTAGACTCATGGTGAGTCTTCTGACGGGATACTGAGGGTTTGAACTTGTGCTCTAGGGTATCAAAACCCTGGGATTTTAGTGACTGTTATTTCTAATGCTTGATTTTGATTCTTTAAATGGTCAAAGTAAATTGGCAATTAAGAACTCCGTGAAGAACGACATTGGAACTTAAAGTGACCAGAGATAGCGTAGACGGAGAAGAGAAGTAGCTAATACAACATGGGAAAGAACGATATATCTTTATGATTGGCACAGATCAAAAGAAGGAAATTAGCACTACACTGAAAGTCATCTGGTCCTGCCTCCCACCAAATTAAATAAATATTCTCCATCAATAGGCCTTTAAAGGATGAGGTGGCACTTAATTGAAGATTTACTAAGCTAAAGAGCTCGTGAACTTCGAAGTGCTGATAAATTGGGGTAAAAATAAGGTGCCAGGGACTTTTTTTTATTCCTCCATCTGCCACAGGCTCGTGCTGTCCCCACCCTCTGGAATATCGGGGAACATTTTTTCAGCAGGGACAGCCATGAGTTCTATGCAGCCTTAACCCCCCGCCAACCTTTTCTTCCTCTGACCAAAAATCTCCGTTTCACCTTTTCATTTCTTAACAGACACTGCTTCTCTGTATTTCTCCTGACGTTTTTCTCAGAGTCACTGCAGAGCCTGGACACAGTCCAGAAGTGACCTTTCACCTATTCAAGGAGAAAAAGGGACGTCACAGGCCGTCAGTTTCACTGCAGCTCATCAGCAGTGCCCTCTCTGCTCCTCCCAGGGACAGCAAGGACTGGACATCCCTCCGAGGCCGGGCAGATGTGGGCGGTGCATCCTAGTACAGATACAGAAAATCCCCAGGGTGAGAGCCTTGCTGCTCAGAGGCTACTGCGGGACGAGGACACGGCGATGAGCGAGGTGGGAATTCATTCATCCCTGAGGATGAGGAAGTGCCCTGGAGAAGTGGACACCTCTCCCCTGTGAAAACTCAGCATTCCGTTCCTCCACTGATGGCGCTGGTTGCTACAGCTTAAAGGCTTATTTCCTGTTTCTTCGCGTTTATCATCAACACAGGAAAGGCGTCCAGCGGCAGCAGCGGCCACACAAATGTCCTGCCACGTGGGCCCTGCCCGGGTCCCTGAGCCCTGCCTCGGCAGGCGGCACTGCTCCCCTCACCCCCTCCCCGTGCGGGCAGGAATACCGCCTCCTGGAGCTACTGCCCCCACCCTCACCACCGTCTCCTTCCTCGAGGACCAACAGAGAAGGACATTGCCCTCCGCCTGTCCAAGGAGGAAAGGAGCCTCCCAGGCCACCAGTCTCACTGAGTTTACCAGCAGTGGTGCTCAGCGCTTCCCGCGCAGGGACTGGACACACGGGCCGCAGTGCAGGCATTGCCCCCTCCCCAGCCCGCTCCGTCGTTGATCCCGCCCTGCCGTGGCCAAGGCCGGTCCTGCCGTCGGTGGCCTCCAACTCGGGCGCTGTCCTCTGCTGGCCGAAGGAGATGGCTTCAGGGGAAGGAGTCTTCCTGCCTCGGCTCTCAGTTTCCCGAGGTTTCGCCATTTTTGAGGGTCTTCAGGAACGAGGATGATTGAAAATT
Organism: Myrmecophaga tridactyla; assembly: GCA_004026745.1. NCBI lineage: Eukaryota > Metazoa > Chordata > Mammalia > Pilosa > Myrmecophagidae > Myrmecophaga > Myrmecophaga tridactyla. Next base: position 9,827 of record PVIY010035763.1, read on the forward strand.
TTAAAGAGAAGAACTGCTTTAAGCTAGGTAAAATTATTCGGAATCTCCTCACTTTCTACTCCAGTCCAGGTAATCAAGGTAACCTCATATTTCCTATCAGTTAGCTCCCCCTCCTAGGACCGCTGACCCCTCACTCTGCCCCCCGCGCCTGTTCTGGGCACTCCAAGCGGAGGCTCCTTCCTTTCTGCTCCCTCCGGTAAATGCCGTGTCTCTGAGCATTCCTGATGTTGCTCTCTTGCTGGGTCTGGGGAAGAGAAAATGCTTCCTTCCAGAAAGGAGGGCCTGGGCAGGCACGCAGATGCTCAGTGGAAGGTCCTTAGAAGATGTGGGAACACTCATGGACCACTGAAGATTAAGGCAGGTGCAGCTAAAATAGGAACATCCCACAGGCCCCACAGATTCTCCTCATTATCCCACAGGGGCACCAGCTGCCTCCCTACGAAGTCCCCTGGGGGGTGCATAGGCACTGGTCAGCTTTCAAATACGTAAAAGACACAGAACACTGCTCCTCGTTACGTCTCCATTCCCAGGTTGGAACAAGCCACGATACGGGGCTTTTCGAAACCGACAGTGACACGGACATCTTAAAGTCAGCAAACAAGTCATGGCCAATTGTGTCAATTGTAGCAACTGGACAGAGTCCCCGGGCCTTGAGGTAGCCGGTGGGGAGTAGCCTGGGCTGGTATAGACAGATGAGAAAAGAAGTTCTCAAGAGCTGAAGAAGCTGATGCCACGTCTCAGCTCTGAGCTGAGCCCACAGGAAAGCAGGGACTGGAAGAGGCAGTGGAATCTAATGTGTCACCAGATTAGAAACTCCTGGACAAGGGCCTGCACCTGTTAGCAAACTGCCGCCTGGATGCTCCCTAAGCCCGGCGCTCACACTTCAGGGAGGGACCCCAGCACCGGGGAATGCTGTAATCGCCGGCAATCTCTTTACGGCCTGGGAAATTCTCAGCCTTCTTCCGCACACTTACGGAATTCTGCTCAGGACTATATATAATATATATATAGGGGTTGAGACTGAGAGAGATCAGTGGATTAACTGCAGGAAAACCTGTGAATGGAGAACGTGTTATTCTCTTGGAGTCAGTTAAGTGGTAGTTTCTCCTGAGGCTGTGTAGTGTCACCTGTTAGGGCTGGAAGGAGGGTGCCTGGAGGTAGGGAGAAGACGCAGCAGCTTCATGCCCAGGTTAGGAGTAGATGGCTTCAGAGGAGTCACTCTGCTTTGGTCGGGATTCCTGCTAGCATGAGGTGAGCGGCACGGGGAGTCAGGTCTGCTGGCTGGGGGAGAGAGGGCAGGGCTCGGGCCCCGTGGGAGGGGCTGGCAGGGGACTTTGCATGGTCGCTGCTGAGGATAAGACATCCTTCTTGGATTGATGAAAGGCTGCAAGAAGTAGGAGATGAGCATTTTTAGCTGAGAGAAGATAATGTGCCAAATTCTTCCAGAGATGACCTCTATCCCCTCTTATTTTTCAGAAACTCAACTCGTCTCATCTTACTCACACAATGACCAGCCTCAGAGAAGCTTATATTGATTGTGGCTGACCCTAAACATCTGCCTGTGGCTTACGGAGAACTGAAGCCCATCCTGGGTTCTTCATCCAAGAAGGATGTGCCCACTGTGAAGCAAGTTAGAGGACTGGTGATGGGAATGGCTTAGAAACAAAACACTGTGCCATGAAAGAAAGTGTTAAGGGACAGGGGAGGTATGATCTGGAAAGCAAAGTTTTGGGGAGACAGTAACCAGACTGCATTCTCATCATGGGCTGCCCCATGGAGGACGGCTGCTCTGTGGGCATGCAGTGGGCATAAGCGGCGCTGGGCGGGGGGAACTGAAGGTAAGAGGAATCGGGAAAGAGGCCCCCTTCACCTTAGCACTGGAGCGCCTGTGCACTGATGGCACTCCCAGGTCCTGTGAAGTCTCCATCAAAAGAGCTAGTTCACTTTTTAAGATTGACAGATGCAGAGATTCTAAGGTGGGGGGACTTCCCATGTGCCGTCCAAATTTTCCACCTTTCTTTGAGTCTGTGTGCCTCTAATCGCCCAAGTCATTTCTCTCTCCCTTGAGCTCTTTCTCTACTCCAACGTCTCCTCTCCTTACTTTCCAGATAGGCTCACGGTGCCCCTGGCAGGGGGGTATATATGTGCTCATGGCCACTGGCCAAACAGAGTCAGAAATAAAGACCAAGAACAATATTTATCAGAAAATCACAGCCACTACCTGTCCAAATACCAAGAACATAGCTCAGCTCTTTCCTTCAGTCACAGGTTTCATGTCATGCTTGGGACAGGGGCAAGAAACTTCACGAAAAGAAATAATCCGTGAGAGAAAGGAATAAGAGTGATGAAAAAGGAGTTATGAAAAGGAAATTTCAGTGCCGGTTTCACCACAAATATTCGTGTGGCCTGGGATTTGGGTTGACTCGTCCATTACCTTCATTGCATTGAAATGAAGACCCGTGCCTCACCTGTCACCTGTCACTTCTCATCTGCTCGCTCCACCCCCCACTTACCAACCCTCTGAACCTGTTTTCCTGCTGGTTCTCTGGATTTTCTCGTCTCTGCCTCTGTCTCTCTTTCTCTGTCCCCTACTCTACTCCTCTAGAGTCTCTCCATTACTAAAAAAAAAAGAAGAAGAAGAAGGAAGAGGAGGAGGAGAGGGAGAAGTTGCCCCACCCTAGGCCACTTTGGGCCTCAGGCCTAGAGGAGCCGCCTCGCCCACCCGCCGCTCCCCTCCCCACGCCTGCGGGTCCAAGTGCCGTGGGCAGGGCCACTCCGGGGCCTTCTGTCCTGGTGCTTCCTGACAAAGAGGAGACAGGATTTGCCAAAGATCACTTATTCTCCGGGACCTCGCCCAGTTCCTGAAAGCAGCTGTCATACTCCCACAGTGCTATAAACGCTCAAGGTTGGCATCTGCCTGATGAATCGGCACCTGTCCCGGTGCCGTGGAAGGATTTCCTTCAGGGAATGAGGGCATTAGACTCAGCTATCATTTCCTCAAGTGCTCCTGGAACCACTGGTGAAGGCGAGGTGGCTGCGGAGCCAGGGACAGGCTATTTTAAAGGGCTTGGGGCTGGATTTCAGCATCATTTTTATCATCACCCTCCTTCCCTCCTCATTTCCAATCACCCTTCCTCTCTCTCTCTCTCTCTCTCTCTCTCTCTGTCTCACACACATACACACACACACACACACACACACACACACAGGTATTTCAAACTAGGAAATGGAGATGTCATCTCAGCCTCTGACGTTAGGGTCAAATGTTGTCTGAATCACCTGGTCATCGCTGCGCTGAGCCCCTCCCAGGCCCCAAGCAGTGGGAAAGGCTGGGGACGTAGTGGTGGCTGGGACCCAGCCTACCCTGGATGTGGCTCATGGTCCCGTGAGAAGTTTGATCAAAGTGCAATTGGTGTTCCAGGACAGCAAGCCGGGAGGCAGGTGAGGGAAGCCGTCTGCGGTAGGGGTCCCTCCAGGGATGGTGTGGACAGAGCCCCCTTTCCTTCAGGTTCCATCCTGAGTTCCAGAGGCAGCCTTTTGTCCCGCACCCAACATCTTTCCAAACTCTCCTTTCCCAGCTACTGAATGGAGAAAAGCTGCCCGCTGTCTAGCCTTCCCTAGAAAGAGTTCCAGGATGGACCGGGGGGAAAGGATGACTCTTTGCACTCATTCTAAGTAGAACATAGAAACTTCTCCTCAAGGATGCCTCACAAAGGCACTTGCCCTCTCCTTGGTGCTTTGCAGAGCAGCTTCAATCCATGGCCGTTTTCCTGAGCCCACTGTTAGGAAAACCACAGATATTTGTCATCTGCCGACCTCAGCCTTCCACCACCCTCACTCTTGTCTATTCCGTGCCGTTCCACAATTCCAGACCTTAAACCCTAAACCAGAACCAGCAGTCCCAGATGCTCGTCAGAACAGGAATTCTCAGTGGTGGGGCCCCCTCCTCTGGCGTAGATTAAAACCAAACTCAAACAAAGTATAGATTGGGAGGTATGGAGCCGCTGTCCTTCAGCCCCCACCAGAAACAGCCATCCCAGGAGACCAGCCGTGATGGGACTTCTTCCCCTGCTCTTCTGGAATGTTCGCACTATCCAGTGACAAGGCGACATGCCCTTTCTGGACTCTATTTTGCATAATAAAGGGACCAGTTGCCGAAACTCTCTTGTACCCTGACCCTGTGCTCCCTCTGTAGTGACCTGCCCCATCACAGTGACCCCTGACTGCTGGGCACCACAGATCCCAGACAAAATATTCAGAGGGGGTTTTGGAAATTCTGTTTAATTCAGTGAAAACAAACAAGCCCCAGAACCCCATTGGTAAGCAGCGGCTTTCCCCAGACCCGAGGCATGGAGTTTCATGATGTCCTCCCCGAAGGGCTCACCGATGCCCAAATCGCCCCACCAGATTGCAAACTTGGCCACAACGATGCAAACCTTAGGCTCTGCAGACCCCAAGTGTGGGGTCTAAACCACCACAACTGCTCTTTGTAATGTCCTTTCTCAGAAAGCAGGTGGGAGGGTCTAGGGCTGGGGCTGGACTAGGGAGAAAGCAGTTGAGCCAGGCTGTGGGCAGCAAGTGCAGGAAGGGAAAGGGGAGGCCCCTTTGTGGACAGACTTCCCCTCCACACACACACACACTCACACACACTTTTTCACAAGGTGAAAAAATATTTCCAAGGCTGTACTGGTCTCTGCTCCTCTCCTTCCCATCTTCTCAGTGAAATTGCTTCTTCTAAGGACATTACAGGTCTGTTTTGACTGGAACTTGAGATTTTGAGGAAACAGTAAGTAGCAACAGTCCTTAGTATGGCCAAGGCTGTCCTTTACTGGCTCAGGTATGGATGAAGGAGCCTGACTTCTGACTTGGTGGGGAGGTGATACAGGAAGAAATTATGCAGGAGAACACTGGCCCATCAGTGAAGATTTGAGGAACAAGCACTCCAGAAACTGGGAGGAATTCTTACTCTCTAGTTTCAACCTCCCAGCCAACTCTGCTGTTTTCGAGAACTTGATTCGGTTGCTGTGATACGAAGACAGGAAGCAGGGGAGTGAGCCCTCGATGGCAGTGAGCTCCTCCCAGCATCCAGCGGCGGGCTTGGCCCAGGGTGCCCGGTGGGTGGCAGTGGTCCCCTGGGCACACGGCTGCCGCGGAGCATGACTGTCGTACACGGGCGGACAGAGCCGGGGGCAGGTGGCGCAGCAGGTGTGCACAGGGCCCCTGGGAGTGGACGCCTCCCAGCCTGGTGTCCCTGTGTTCCAGGGGGTGACCCTGGGGTGTTCGTTGGCCTCGTCGATGCTCTTCTGGACAGGACCCAGCGCAGGGAGAGGAAAGGTGGCCGTGAACCGCCACCCGGCTCCCCCACGTTGTCAGGGGCAGCTACACCTCTAGCCCAGAAAAGGTCAGAGCCTACAGCGCAGCGCAGCAGACACAGCCCAGATCTGCAGCTGAATGAACCGCCTCACATCCATTTCTGCCATTTCCAGGACGGGGATGCTTGTGTTCCGATCCGGAGAAATGGCGAGATGTTGTTTCACATGAAACAATGAATGAGCTGATAGCCAGAAAAACTGAGTTATAGTCCTACTTCTACCAGAAACTATTAGCATAGTTTCTGGGCATAGTTTCCAGCTCCACAATTTTACTCACATTAAATAAAATATTTCCAAAATTCCTAGATCTCACATTCCATCTTCCTCATTTTCTCTCTCTCTGTTTTTCTCTCCCGCCCCCCGACCCAGTTGTTCTCGCCGTCGGGGCTTCCCCGGGCCCTCCAGGAGACCCACCTCTTCCCTGCGGCCTTGCGCATCGCCCGCGCGAGGCGCGTGCGCGGGTCCGAACCAGGAGCCTGTCGGTACCGTCAGCACTGACACGCACGTTCGCAAACTCTGACACTCGGAGTGACAGGCTGGTCAGGACATGCAGTCATCAAACAGCCACCGAGCACCTCCTTGACCCCGGGCTCCGAGCAGGACGCTGCCACGCCAACTCAGTCCTCTACAGCTCGTGTACCCTGTCCTTCCGCGGAAAAGAGTCCCGGAGCCGCGGAAGTGGTGAAGCTGGAGGAAACGCTGACACTGAGACCACGAGGAATGAATGCAGGAGAGCAAAGCGGGATAGCATTATGTGGCCGGCCCCACATTGAGCGCCTTATGGTCCAATCTCTTCCTTTAGCTCTTGTCAAGGAACTCACACCTGGTCTCTCCTCCTCTCTTCAGATTCATCCACTCTTGCAGGCCGCATCTCCCTTCTAAGCTGCAGCCTGGGTTTCTTAAGTCTCAATTTTGGCTTTGGGTTCAAGGAAGCAAGTAGGAGTGACACCTCCACATGTGGCTGGAGTTTTCTTTAACTGACTGAAGGACAGAGAAAGAAGCGTGCCTTCTCATCTGGCGGGGAGGTGGTACTGGGAGATGCTGAGCAGGAGAACTCTGTGCCATCAAAGAAGATTTTAGGAGAGGGCAATATGAAAATCCGGAAAAGAAATTATTTAACTAAGGAATATTCATATCTCTCTTTCTCTCTGTCTCTCTCTCTCTGATCTCTCTCTCTCTGTCTCTCTCTCTCTCTGTCTCCCTCTCTCCCCTCCCAGAGTCCAAAGACAGAGTGCCATCTCGCTCTATGTCTATCCAGGCTATTCCAGGTCTCATAAATTTTAAGACTCCTAAAATAAATAATCGATGGTTGTTTTTAACAGTTTTCAGTCTGGCTAGGACTAAGCCAACAATCAGTCAGTAAATATTCATAAAGTCCCTACTGTGGGCCAGTTGCTGCTCCTGTCGCTAAGGCATGGAAGACAGAACAGAAACATGAAATATGTAAATAATGAATAACATAATGTTAAGAAAGGAGTTAGCATTATTTCCTGGTTGCAAAATATTACTTTCCTGTTTCCTGAAAACACTTGGCAACATTTAGCTTTTACCAAAAAATTGAAATTTGCCAGTTCGCCACCGCATCCCCAGGCCAGCAGAAACAGCGGCCAAAGCAGAAGCGACTCTGCTGAAGCCCCCACTCCCAAACCTGGACACAAGGCAGCCAGACTCTCTTCCCTCTCACCACAGACCCTCATTTCGTCCTATAACATGGAACCCCACAGGCCCCAGGAGAAGCTACTTCTTCACAACTCAAGATGAATCATGAAACACCCCCAGTCCACTGGCCTGCACGCGGTTAATCCACCGGCCTCTCCTTTCTATCCCGAGTGGACAGCAGCGGTTGGGAGTGGTGGCGTGTCCTGGGGCTGGCCAGGCCGTGCCCCCTCCGCAGCCCGCCGGCAGCTAACAAGCCAAGGCCCGCCTTCCACCACTGCGGCTTCCACCCAGGCGCTGTTGGTCTCTTCCTGACACGTCCTACTTCTGGAGGTTGAAGAAGAATCCCAAAAAGAAAAGAAATAATTTCACAAGCAAAACCAGAGTTCTCATAAATTATCTTAAAATTCCCACAGGCAGCTTCCCTCCCCTCCTGCCCTTCCCACCAGTCTCCTCCCCGTCCCACCCCCTACGGCTCGCTAGGCCACCCCAGGACTGACGCGCCCACCCCCCTTGCCAGCCCCCCAAACCTGTGGGAATCACGCCCCAGCCTCTCTCTTTGAGCCCTTAAAATATTACCCTTGATAAACCTTGACTCAGTTGACCCCCAGCCCTTTGCGGGGAGAAAGGTAAGTTTGGGGGGGGCTTGTGAATACCAAGATGTCATAAGAAAAGGGGTGGTGGCCTGACACAGGGGACTCCCCTCCTCTCCAAGCCCACCCAACCAGCCCCCCGGTGAGCGCCATCGCTGGCACCTCAGCCTCCTTCCCGAGGAAGGACCCGGGAGAGAACTGAGGCGCACGGGCGCGGGAGCCCCAGGCAGGCGGAGAGCTGGGGTCTGCAACCCTAGGGGAGGTGGAGAGCCAGGTCCTGTCTCTAAACTGTGTCTAAACTGTCACACCATGCTTCCGATGAGACGCCAAGCGAGACAGGGCGCATTGGAAGTGGAGTCTGTGCGCCCCATCGTGCAGCGCTACAATACGGGGCGGCACCTGGAAGACCAGAGCTCCCTCTGGGTCTGATGCCGGGGTCCATTCCGACAGAGGGAAGGGGAGGCTGCCCTAGCCAAGAATTTGAATTGACTGAAAGAAACTAAACACAGTGATTTTAAAACTCCCTTGGAGGCGTTAGGGGTGAGCGCTCACGAGTGATGGTTATGTCACAGCCCTGCTTCTTAACAAATGTCCGGGTAGATGCAGGCAAACACCGTGGTTCCCTGACTTTGAGAGTCACAAAATTTTGAGTTTGTTTCTGGTGTCTGCCCATGCAAAAAAAATAAATAAAAGATCACAAAACCTGATGGGTTAAACAAGCAAATACAAATAACACTAGGAGCAGAAAATTGTGATAAGTAAAAAAGTTGCTCTGGCCCAAACCACTCCTTTTTGCCTGCCTCTCACTCCTGCCAAGTTGATATTCCCTATCCTAGTTAGTGGCACCACCATCTCTTTACTTTCCACCTATAAGACCAAGTTCCAATATATATTAGAAAATTCCACAATGTGAGTATAACCGAGAGATCTATATAACTCAATAAACGAATTATGTACAAACTTTATGCTATAAAGAAGGCACAGAGATTTTGAAGGAGAGGAAAGATTTTTCAGTACATGATGACCGGAAAATAACTCATTATTGAGAAAACTAGGGTTGCTATTCACCTAAAAGCACATGCCAAAATAAATTTGAGAAGTACTAAAACATTTAACAAAGAATTAAATTTAAAAAAAACTAGAAGGAAATACATTTGAAAACTTATTATTCCCTTGCCTAGAAGATAGCTTATTTTTTTAGTTACTATTATCTTTTCAAAAATGTTACTATTCATAAAATCTTCATTAAATAGATATAGTTTTCTCTTGTCGTGGCTTTTCTCCATCCTTGAGTGCCAGAAGGGACAGAGGCAATCAGATCAGTTTTAACCACAACAGCTTATTTTTTTAGTGAACAAACAAGTACACCAGTTTCTGGAAATGACCCTCACACAGTGTCCCATATTTGCAGTTGCCATGGTTTCTTAAATCAATTTTACAAAAGAGAATAATCACGGCAATCCCAGCAACCAGAGGCAACCACTATCGACACTCTGACGCAATTCTACTTCTCCCTTCCTGTCCTACAGGCGCAAACCCGGAAACCCGAGTCTGCTCGTCTTTAGGAAAGAGGAGGGTTCTTTTCCAGTGCCTGAAGCCCTCCTGCCCCCTGCCCCCTGCGTGCTGCGCCCCTCCACCCCAATCTGGGCCTGGAGTCCAGAGCGCGGGCTCTTTGCAGGTGGCTGCTGCTGACCTCCCGTGGCAATCCAAAGTTCACACTCTGGCCATTCCCCATCGTATCGCCGCAGACCCCGGTATGACAGACTCACTGAGAGGCCATCGGCAAGTGAAGGAAATCTATTAAACTGTGTGTCTGACATGATGGTCCTGAGGCTTATGCAACATGCTAATTAAAGAGAGGCCAGCACACATGTCCCCCAGAAAGCAGCCAGGGGTCAGGCAGACACTGACGGTCCTGGGCCTCTGCAGATGGAGGGAAGTGCCCTGCAAGACCAGCAGAGTTGGGACAAGGAGGCGGAGAGGCGGTGGGGAAGGGTCCAGAACGAGCCCCCATCCCCCGCTCCACGGTCGTCCCCCACTCTCGGGGAAGAAAGCTTGGGGTGCCCAGCCCCCGGCAGGTGGGCGGCTGCAGACTGAGAACTGCAGGGGTCCTCTTTCCCAAGAACAGAGCAGGCCACGGCCCGCTGCTGCAGCTTCTGGCCCGCGAACGTGAACTCCCAGCCTGTCGCCGGCCTGTCGCGGGCCTGTCGCTGGCTGGTCGCTGGCCGGTCGCGGACAGAGAGCTCAGCGCAGCCTCCTGGCCGCGGCTGGGATAGGCTGTGAGGGGCTGCCCTCTGCTGGCCGGCGAGGAGAGTGCACCGCAGGAAGCCGTCGGAGAGGGTTCTGGGCGAAGAGCCATATGCCAGGCCAGGACTTAATCCCGGGGAGCCGGATTGCAGACCTTTTAGCACCCTCCATGCCGCCCTGTGGGAATGTGTGCGCACCCTTCATGGGTCCCGGACCAGCCCTGGTAATACTGAGTAACCAAGTGTCAAAGAGCATTAATCCAAAGCCAATCAACAACAGCATCTTTGACAAGAGAGAGAATCTGACCTTCAAAGTAAACTCACCAACATAATCCCAAGCCAAGACGTCTGCAAAAAATTACAAACCACACTGAGAAGCAGGAAGATACGGTCCAGTCAAAGGAGCGAGTCAAAAAGTCAGAGAAGACGCAGGATATGGAGCAACAAATCAAAGATGCTCAAGCAAACCTCCCAAGTCAACTCGAAGGGGATGGCTAAAGGGAGAAAAAAAAGGATATTAAGAAGAAACTAGGTGAACACAAAGAAGAATTCTAAAGCATGCAAAAAATAACAAATCTTATGGGAATGAAAGGCACAATAGATGAAAGTAAAAATACACTAGAGACACAGAACAGCAGATTTAAAGAGGCAGAATAAAGGATCAATGAGCTAGAAGACAAAGCATGCTAATTTGAACAGACAAAAGAACAGACAGAGGAAACCGGGAAAAATGGAGCAAGGTCTCAAGGAATTGATTGACAGCACAAACATTCATGTCATGGGGGTCCCAGAAGGAGAAGACAAAGGAAAAGGGGCAGGAGGAAAACCTGAAAACTTCCCAACTCTTATGAAAGACATAGCTATCCATGTCCAAGAGGGACACTGTCCTCCAAACCAAATAAATCTGAGTGGACCTACTCCAAGACACATACTAAACAGAATGTCAAATGCCAGAGTTAAAGAGAATTCTGAAAGCAGCAAGAGAAAAGTGATTCATTGCATCCAAGTGATGCCCAAAAATCTAAACTCTGATTTCTCATCAGAAACCTTGGAGGCAAGAAGGCAGTGGTATGGTATATTTAAGATAGTAGAAGAAGAAAACTACGAGCCAAGAATTCTTTATCTGGAAAAACGGTCCTTCAAACGTGAGGGAGAGTTGAAAATATTTACAGATAAACAGAAACTGGGAGAATTCATCAGAGACCTGCCTGACAAGAAATACTAAAGGAAGTTCTGCAGGTTGAAAGAAGAAGACAGAAAGAAATGCTCAGAGGAGAGAGTAGAAATGAAGAGTATCAGTAAATGCAGTTAAAATGGTAAAAAAGAGAAGCAAAGATAAGATATAACATATAAAAGCAAAGGATAAAGTGGTTGACGTGAGCGGTGCCTTTGCAATGATAATACTGAAGGTTAATGGATTAAACTCCCCAGCAGACTGGCAGAATGAATAAAATGCAGGAGCCGTCTATTTACTGTCCACAAGAGACTCACCTTAGACCCAAAGACACAAACAACTTGAGAGTGGAAGGCTGGAAAAAGAGAGTCTATGTAAACAGTATCCAGAAAAAGCTGAAATAGCTTCACTAATGTCAGACAAAATAGACTTTAAATGCAAAGCTGTTAAACAGACAGAACAACATTCTATATCAATAAAAGGGACAATACACCAAGAGGGAATAGCAAGTATAAATATATATTCACCTAGCCAGGGTGCCCCAAAATACATGAGGAAAACACTAGCAAAATTGAAGGGAGAAATAGACATATCTACGATAATAGCTGGAGACTTCAGTACACCACTCTCATCAATACATAGAACATCTAGACAGAGGAGTAATAAAGGAACAGAGAACATGAATAGTAAGATCAATGAATTAGATCTAACACACATACACAGAACAATGCACCCCAAAACAGCAGGATATGCATCCTTCTCAAACGCCCATAGGATCATTCTACAGGACAGACCACATGATGGGACACAAAACAGGTGTCAATACATTTTAAAGGATTTCTCTAATTTATGGAGGTTAAACAACACAATCAGTAGGTCAAAGAAGAAACTGCAAGAGAAATCAGCAAATAATTCAAGACGAACGAAAACAAGGAGACAATATACCAAACTTATGGAATGCAAGGAAGGCAGCGTTAACGGGAATTTATAGCCCTAAATCCCTCATTAAAAAGGTAGGAAAATGTGGTGTGATGGTGGCTCAGTGGCAAAATTCTCGCCTACCATGTCAGAGACCCTCCCGGGGCCTGCCCAAACAAAAAAAAAAGTAAAAGCTAAAATTAAAGACCTAACTCACAGCTGGAGGAGCTCGATAAAGAACAGCAAACTAATCCAAAAGCAGCAAGAAGGGGAGAAATAACAAAGATTAGAGCAGAAATAAATGAAATGGAGAGCAAAAAAAAAAGCAATAGAGTCAACAAAATCAAAAGTTGGTTCTTTGATAAGATCAACAAAATTGATAAACCCTTAGCCAAACTGACAGAAAAAAAGAAAGAGACGTGTTTCACTTTGCTAAAGCTGCTGAAACGCAATCTACCAGAAATGGACTGGCTTTTGACAACGAGGATTTATTAACCTGCTAGTTACCATTCTAAGGCCATTCAAATGCCCAGCGTAAGGCACCAACAGGACGGACAGTGCCTTCTCTGGAGAAAGGCTGCTGGCCTCTGGGACCCCTGTCACTCGGGTAGCCATGTGGCCAACATCGGCTGCTCCTTCTCTCCAGGTTTTGTTGCTTTCAGCTTCTGGCTTCTGGGCTCTTTCAGCTTCTGTGGGTCCCCGCTTGCTTCTCTGGGGCTTTTCTCCCCCTGTAAGCTCTCTCAGCTTTTTCTGTCCTTTATCCTCTTATAAAGGACTCTAGTAAAAGGATTAAGACTCACCTTGAATGGGCTGGGTCACATGTCAATTGAAACAACCTTACCAGAAGGTCCCACCACAGCAGGTCTGCAGCCACAGGAGTGGATTAAAGGAACGTGGCCTTTTCTGGTTTTATGTAACTGCTCAAACTAGCACAAGATGCAAATAAATAGAATCACAAGTGAGAGGGGGACCTTACCACTGATCCCACAGAAATAAAAAAGATCATATAAACAACTGTATACCAACAAACTAGACACCTTAGAGGAAATGGACAATTTTCTAGAAAGACATGAACAATCCACACTGACTCCAGAAAAATAATAAACCAATCACAAGTAAAGAGATTGAAACAGTCATCAGAAATGACCCAAAAAAGAAAAGCCCAGGACCAGATGGCATCGTAGGTGAATTCTACCAAACATTCCAAGAAGAATTAATACCAATCCTTCTCAAACTCTTCCAAAAAATTGAAGAGGGAACACTACCTAACTCATTCTAAAAAGCCAATATCATCTTCATACTGAAGCCAGATGAAGATATCACAAGAAACGAAAATCACAGACCAATGTCTTTAATGAACACAGATGCAAAAATCCTCAACAAAATACTTGCAAAAAGACTCCACATTCAACAAATTATATGCCACAATAAAGTGGACTTTATCCCAGGTATGCAAGGGCTGTGCAACACAAGAAAATCAGTTAATGCAGTACACCACATTGACAGATCAAGGGGGAATGAGCACCTGATCATCTTGAATGATGCAGAAAATGCATTTGACAAAATCCAGCATACTTTCCTGATAAAAACACTTTGAAACAGGAATAGAAGGAAACTTTCACATTATGATGCAGGACATATATTAAAAACCCACAGCTAACATTATCCCCACTGTTGAAAGGCTGAAAGCTTTCCTTAAGATCAGGTACAAAATGTTAAAATAAATTTAGATTGAAATGCTAGCGATCAATGCAAAGAGGAGGGGGGCAAGGGGTATGGTATATATCAATTTTTTCTGTTTTCTTTTTATTTCTTTTTTTGAATAGATGCAAATATTCCAAGAAATGATCATGATAATGAATATGCAACTATGTGATGATATTGTGAACTACTGATTATATATGTAGAACGGAATGATCAAAAGTTAAGAATGTTTGCATTTGTTTGGTGTTTTTTTGGTATTTAAAAAAATTTTTTTTAATTAACAACAACAAAAAAAAAGATCAGGTACAAGACAAGGATGCCCACTGTCACCATTCTTACTCAACATTGGGCTAGAAGTTCTAGCTAGGGCAATTAGGAAAGAGAAAGATTAAAATGCATTCAAATTGGAAAGGAAGAAGTAAAACTTTCACTATTTGTGGATGACATGATCCTTTATCTAGAAAGTCCCCAAAAAAATCTACAGCAAAGCTTCTAGAACTAATAAAGTTCAGCAAAGTGGCAGGGTACAAGATAAACACTCAAAAATTAATAGTGTTTCTACAGTCTAGTAAAGAGCAATCTAAAGGAAAGGAGGAAAAAATTCCATTTGCAATAGCAACTAAAGGAATCAATTATGTAGAAATAAATTTCACCAAGTATATAAAAGACCTGTATTCAAAAAACTACAAAGCATTGGTAAAAGAAATCAAAATAAATGAAAGGCAATTCTGTATTCATGGATTGGAAGACTAAATATCATTAAGATGTCAATTCTACCCAAATTGATCTACAGAGTTAATGAAATCCCAATGAAAATTCCAACAGCCTACTTCAAAGAAATGGTAAAGCTAATTATTAAGTTTATTTGGAAGGGTAAGGAGCCCTGAATAGCCAAAAACTTATTGAAAAAGAAAGATGAAGTAGGAGGATTCTCACTTCCTGACTTTGAAGCATATTACAAAGCTACAGTTGTCAAAACAGCATGGTTTTGACAATAAGATAGACATGTTGACCAATGGAGTAAAATTGAAAATTCCAAAATAGACCCTCACATCTATGGCCAACTGATATTTAACAAGACCATCAAGTTCACTCAACCTGGACAGGGAAGTCACTTCAACACATGGTGCTGGGAGAACTGGACATCCATACCCAAAAGAATAAAAAAGGACCCCTATCTCACACCTTATACAAAAATTAACTCAAAATATATCAAACATCTAAATATAAAAACCAGAACCATAAAACTAGAAGAAAGTGTAGGTAAGCATCTTCAAGAACGTGTGGTAGGAGGTGTTTTCTTAGACCTTACACCTAAAGCATGAGCAATGAAAGAAAAAATTAGATAAATGGGCCCTTCTCAAAATTGAATACTTTTGTGCATCAAAGGACTTTGTGAAGAGATGAAAAAGCAATCTATTCAATGGGAGAAAATATTTGGAAACCACAAATCTGATAAGGGTTTAATATTCAGGATATATAAAGAGACTCTACAACTCAACAATGCAAAAACAACCCAATTTAAAAATGGGCAAAAGACTTGAATAGGCTTTTTTCCAAAAAAGGATACCAAAAAGCACATGGAAAGATGCTCAGCATCCCTAGCTATTAAGAAAATGCAAATCAAAACTACAATGAGGAGACCTCAGAGAGAGCAGAGAATGCTGCAGCACCACGAAGCAGAGAGTCCACCAGCCAGTGACCTTTGGAGATGAAGAAGGAAAATGCCTCCTGGGGAGCTTCATGAAACAGGAAACCAGGAGAGAAAGCTAGCAGATGACGCCGTATTTGCCATGTGCCCTTCCAGCTGGGAGAGAAGCCCTGACTGTGTTCGCCATGTGCCTTCCAGATGAGAGAGAAACCCTGAAGTTCATCAGCCTTCTTGAACCAAGGTATCTTTCTTGGATGCCTTTGATTGGACATTTCTAGACTTGTTGTAATTGGGACATTTTCTCGGCCTTAGAACTGTAAACTAGCAACTCATTAAATTACCCCTTTTAAAAGCCATTCCGGTTCTGGTATATTGCATTCCGGCAGCTAGCAAACTAGAACAGATTTTGGTACCGGAGAGTGGGGTGCTGCTGCTGCAGTTTGCAAATACCAAACATGTTGGAACGGCTTCTTAAATGGATAAAGGGAAGAATCTGGAGGAGTTGTGAGAAGCTTGATAGAGAAGGCCTAGAATGCTTTGAAGAGACTCTTGGTAGAAATGTGGTCTCTAAAGATACCTCTGATGAGGCCTTAGACAGAAATGAGGCACGTGTTATTGCAAACTGGAAGGAAAGCGATCCTTGTTTTAAAATGGCAGATAATCTGGCAAAGTTGACTAATGGTATTGGCTGGAAGGCAGATTTTAAAAGCCATGAACTTGGATATTTAGCAGAAGAGATCTCCAAATAAAATGTCGAAAGTGCAGCCTGGTTTCTCCTTGCAGCTTATAGTGAAATGCGACAGGAAAGAGATAAGCTGAAAACTGAACTCTTGAGTAAAAAGAAACCAGAAATTGAGGTCCTGGAAAATTCT
>PVIY010035764.1:0-26018 GCA_004026745.1 Myrmecophaga tridactyla
AAAAAAAAAAATTGAAGTCTTTGATGGGATGTTTGAATATACCTGCCTCAAATAGCCACTTTTTAAATTTATATTGGAAAATTTCCATATTGTAGTAGCCAAGCCAGTTAGTCCAATTTGTATTCCTCCTGTACTACAAAATTTGCTCTCATCTGGGGTTTATTAGCAGATTTGAATTTCTCTTGAACTTACTGTCACTGATACCGCTATGGGAAGGTTGACCTTTGAGTCACTCTGGAGATGGGGCCCTGCCAGGCTTTCTCCACAGTGTCCTTCCTTGGGTGCCCCATGGAGAATGATTTTTGATGTGCTAGTCTAAAATATTCCCAGCTCGGCCATCTGTGGCAGGGAGAATAATGATCTCTTAAAGATAACAATGTCTTAAACCACAAAATCTGTGAATATTACCTTTAAGAAAGGAAGCTTTTGAAGACTTGATTACTGTCAAGTACCTCGAGGTGGGGAAATTACTTGAGTGGATCCAATCTAATCACGTGAGTCCTTAATAGTGGAGAACCTGTCCTGTTTGTGGTCAGAAGCAGAAGGAATGATGGAAGCAGGGTCAGAGAGATGCAGTGTTGCTGGATTTAAAGATGGAGGAAAGGAGGAATAAGGCAAAGAATATGTGGGCAGCTTCTAGAAGCTGGGAAAGGCAAGGCAATGGATTCCTGCTGAAAGCTTCCAGAAAGGAACAAGCCCTGTTGACACCTTGATTTTAGACATGGTCGGAGTTCTGACCCATGGAATGGTGTCTCTGCAGAAAGCATGCAGTTCTTGCTGTTCTGTAGATCTCAGTATCTCCAACAACCAAAGGCTCAGGCAACCAAAATGTTGGTTGCAGATTTCATACTGGTAAGTCTAAGGTACAGCAAAACCTTACAAGGTGTTTTGGATCACCAATTCACTGATAGGATCTTCAACCTGTTTTGGCCTAGTATATAAGAGCTTACTGCATTTTAGTTGTTTAAAAACTATCAATCCATCAAGGCCCATATTACATATTAGTAATCCACTGCTGAGAAGCCAGTGGATCTGCTGCAGCCAAAAGAACCTTAGGCACACTTACAAAGTAAGAAAAATACATTGGATGCCTCTCACTTTCTTTTCTATGCCCCTTATTGTCTCTGGGCTATCTCACAGTTCAACAAGGGGCCTGCCATTGCATAAAATCATTATTACTCTAACTTTTTTCCATTCTTCACTCAATTTTCTCCCTTCCTTAAGATCAAAACTGCTAGTACCTTATCTTTAGCTGGTAGGAAATCATATGATTAAAGAAATTTGCTCTAAGGAGTAAAGGTTTTATTCATTGCAGTGTGAGGTTTGATGTCCAGCAGTAATCAGTGGACAAAATGGGGATATATTTTTGTTGAAGAGTATTTTGAAGGGGATGTGTTTGTTGGAAGCCATTAGCTCTACTATGCAGCCTGCAAGAATGCATTTTTCTACCTATGTTGACTAGTGGTTTAGGTCAAAGACCTTGGAGTCAGACAAAGCTGGTTGAGTTTAGGCTCTAGCTGTTAGTAGCTGTGACCATAGCTGTGACGGAACTTCTGTTTCTTCACTTGAGAAATAAGCAAAAGGACAGAGACAGCCTCTATGGCTTATTGTGAGGTGTAAGTGAAACCACACATGTCAAATGCTTAACACAGTACCTGGCGTAGAGGAAAGACTTGATAAACTCTACCGTCCATTTTTCCCTCTTTCAGGCTCTGGGTGAGGTATTGTGCGAAGGCATAGAAAACAAAACAGGCACAACCCTAAACCCTAGAAAACTCTTATCTTCCAGACTTTCCCTGCCTGCTAACAGGTATTAGAAAATGATGACACAATTTTTAAAAAGTAGTTAACTCTTTCCTCAGAAAGTTAAACATAGAATTTCCATATGACTTGGTAATCCTACTTCTTGTCCTTTTGGTATATGCCCCAAAGGACTGAAAACAGGGAATTGAACAGATGTGCATAGCAGCGTTATTCACAGTAGTCAAAGATGGAAGTAACCCAACTGTCCATCTAAAGGTAAATGGATAAACAAAATGCAGTATATACACGTATGCCACTTTGAATCATTGTGGACCCCAGAAAAGCCAAGTTCTTTCATACTCATTCAGTATTGCTGGGTGGGAGCTTTTTTATTGTTTCCATGGAGATGTGACCCACCCAATTGTGGGTGGTGGTAACTTTTGATTAGATGGGTTCCATGGAGATGTGTCTCCACCCATTTAAATTGGGGCTGCTTACCAGAGCTCAAGAGCCACAAGCGCCCATGCACCCAGAGACCTTTGGAGATGAAGAAGGAAGAAGGCTCTGGGAGAGCTTCATGAAACAAGACGCTTGTAGAGAAAGCTGGCAGACATTGTTATATTTACCGTGTGCTTTTCCAGTTGAGAGAGAAATCCTGAACTTCATCAGCCTTTCTTGATTAAAGGTAAACTCTTGCTGGTGCCTTAATTTGGACATTTTCATAGCCTTACCTTAATTTGGACATTTTCACAGGCTTAGAACTGTAATCTTGCAACTTAATAAATTCCCCCTTTTAAAAGCTGTTCTGTTTCTGGTATATTGAATTCTGGCAGCTTTCAAACTAGAACAACATGCAATGAGATATTGTTCAGCTACAAGAGGGAATGAAGTTCTGATACATGCTACTATATGATCAAAATGGAAGACATCACGTTGAGTGAAATCAGCCAGACATAAAAGGACAAATATTGTATGACTTCGCTTCTATGAAATATTAGAATAAACAAATTCATTGAGACAGAAAGTAGATTAGAGATTACCAGGGGCTGGGTGTATGTATGGCAGATTTAATTATGTAATTTAGACATGTTTTTAATCTTAATTTTCAATCCTAGGGGTGTGAGCCGATTGTAGGAAAGACCTCTTATTTTATTTTTGGTTAACGTATAGCCCAACTGAGTCTTAGTCCAAATTACTAGAGGTCTTATAAAGAGAAAGCCATAGGAAGGAGCTAGAACCTAGGAGCGAGTGACAGATTGGAAGACAAAGGAGAGGACATTGCCGTATGATGTGAGGCAGAGACACAAACCAAAGAAGCCCAAGTATGCAGCAAGCCAGCACCACAATGCTACAGTCTTTGGGGAGAAAGCTAGTCTTTCTGATATCCTGAATTTTTACTTATTTTAGCTTCATAACCGTGAGACAATAAATTGCCATGGTTTAAGCCAATCCAGTGGGTGGTATTTGTCAAAGAAGCCTGCAAACTAAGACAGGTTGGAAATGAAGAATTACTGTTTCATGGATACAGGGTTTCTGTTTTGGGCTATGAAAACTTTTGGCGATGGATGTTGACAATAGTAACCAATGTTGTGAATGTAATTAATATCACCGAATTGTACTCATGAGAGTGGTTAAAATGGAAAATTCCGTGTTGTATATACATTATCGAAATAAATGGAGGTAATTTAGGAAAGATTATCTTTAAAAATGCTTTTCATGGTAAAGCCAAAAAAGAGTATACATCTGGAAATCTGTCTCTAAGAATTCCTGCAGAATTCTCACTTTGCTCAGGACACTTTTTGCTCTAAAACAGGGTGACAGTCTTGGGCGAAGGAGAGAACAATGACACTGGTTTGACGACATTTGTTAAGGCAAACACGCTATTAATAGCTCTATTATGAGGACTCAAAAAAAAGAACAAAATAAAACAAAACCCTTAGTTTTAAATTTAGAATTACAGAAAAATAGATAAATTCCAGCTTGACCTGTAGGATAAGGTCAAATAATCCAAGCAAGGTCCTCTTAGAATTTCAGAAAAGAAGAATGCAGATAATTTTCAAAAGTTAAATTTAGGGTAAAGCCTGATTATAATAAAAGCAAGTTTTCTCCTTAAGAGATACTGTTCAGAATTGATTACCTTCCTTCACACCAGGCAACAATAGATATGATTGACAAGTGTGCCAAAGACTTCTCTCTCCTAACTGATTATCAACTGCTCCTCCTGGGAGCCTGTTGCAATGAGTTCTTACATTTTGAGGCACTGTCACAGACTCATTGGAAGGAACTGTAAATGTTAGTTCTTCGTGCCTATAATTCCAGCTGCGATTCCATGTCTGAATAAAGTCTAGCATGATAATACAATTATGAGAAGTTTTGAAAACTGCTTGTAGAAATGGAATAGAGCCACCTCAATTAAATCTTTATGAGTTGGCTATGGAACATCAGAACATGTTTTCTATATCCATTATATTAACTTCTTGTCATTGGGAATTGATTTTTTTTACTCTTGAAAATAGTGAATTGAGAACTTCACTAGAACACTCAAATGCAATATCACTATTGATACTGTTAATATTTATTTGGACAGTACGCCCTGTGGCATGCAAAGAAAATCTAACTTTTAGATATCTATTTCCTGTTGTGGGGGAAGAGGTTAACATTTATAAATTTAAAGTTAAACAATCCTTCATAGGGCAAAGGAACCTCTAAAATTCGCAAACTAGGTATGTCTAATCTGCCCAGAATTGTTGTTACCTTTTAGTGTTAACACATAAATTAATTAACACAGTACCTGGCACATGTCAGAAACTCAATAAATGTTAACTATATTATCATTTAGGAATATATCACTGAAGGTGAGTTACACCAATCTACAAATAACTAGCTTAAAAATATATTAGCTGTGCTCGCTTTGGCAGCACATATACTAAAATTGGAACGATACAAAGAAGATTAGCATGGCCCCTGCACAAGGATGACATGCAAATTTGTGAAGCATTCCATATTTTTAAGAAAAAATACATATATTAGTTTTTCTCTCATGTACAATAGAGTCCAGAGGAGAGTTTTCCAAGGCTGGGATGTATATAAAAATAATACTATACTATATTATATTATATTATGTATTAGATTTTATCAATATCTTAGATACTTTTATTTTCCACTTTGACATTCTTAGCAGAAGCTTCCATCCTCAGAAACACCTCATGTTCACACCATGTCTGCCATGACTCCACCTATTACACATATATTCCAGGTAGAAAGGAGGGAAAATCTGGTTGTGCAAAAGGGTGTGTGGTGGCTTGGAGCTATGCCTCTCAGGAAAATGTGCTCTTAAACTAATCCATTCCTATATGTGTGAACCCATTGCAAATAGTTCTCTTCAAGATGTTGCTTCAGTTAAGGTGTGGCCCTAGTGAGTCAGGTTGGGCTTTAATGCAGATTACTAGAGTGAAAGTCAGAAAAGGAAAGCAAACAAGCAAACAAAAAAAAACAAAAGGGAGCAGCCAGAAGCTAAAAGTTAATTGAACTGGGAAGAAAAAGGAGAAGCCAAGAGAGGCTGCCATGTGCATTGCCATGTGACAGAAAAGCCAAGGACCGAGAATTGCCAGCAGTCAGCCCAGAACATCACAGCCTTCTGGGAGAATGCATTGCTATGTTGACCTTCTGGTAGAAAGCTTCGCCTTGATGATGCTTGATTTTGGACTTTTAGCCTCAACATTAGAAGAGAATAAATTCTTGTTGTTTAAGCCAACCCATTGCATGGCCTTTGGCCACTAGAAAACTGACCAAGTGAATGCCAGCTGAATCCACGCCATACTTTTTTTTTGGGGGGGTGAATGTGTGCATGGTCTGGGAATCGAACCCGGGTCTCCCACATGGAGGCAAGCATTCTACTACTGAATCACCTGTGCACCCCTAATCCACGCCTTTCTAAAGAAAGTCTTCCAGAGTTCCATCCAACAGCTTTTGCTCAAATGTCATTGGTTTGTATAGGCATAACCTCAGAAATATTGCCGATTTGGCCCCAGATCACTGCAATAAAGTGAACACCACACCAAAAAAAATCACTTGCATTTATTGGTTTCCTACTGCATATAAAAGTTATGTTTACACTACACTGTAGTCTATTAAGTGTGCAATAGCACAATGTCTAAAAAAAAAAAGCAATGTCCGTACTTTAATTAAAATGTGACACAGAGACATGAAGTGAGTACATGCTGTTGGGAAAATGTTGACTGATGCACAGTTGCCACAAGCCTTTAATTTGTAAAAAATGCAATAGAGCAAAGCACAACAAAATGAGGTATGCCTGCAATCAGATACAGACCTTTCCTTTTCTTTAAGGTAAGATGAGAAACATATTTTAGCTGGACATATTGCCAAATCTAACAGCAAAACGAAAGTTCTGGGTTAAGAAAGAAGGGATGTGGGTAAGCAACTAGCAGTCTTTCTCAGTTATTATCATGATCATTATTATAGGAAGATATGCAAAGACAGGAGCCCTCTTTCAGTGGTCTGCTTCTCTGGGTGCCTGTACCATTTCCCTGTCAGTGATGTGGTCGAGCCAGCTTATGTTAACTTGGGTGATAAATTTTCAGAAATTTTACACTCACCTATAATTACCAATTTAACAATATAAGCAGAATTATATAAATTATTTTACTAAAACAATGTAATAAATACTTAAAACAGATCACTTCCTAATTATTGTACTACAATTGACTATTATCTTTGCTTGTGAGGTACTATACATCTATTGGATCTGTGTGGTGGAGATTCTACATAATGGAAATCTATAAATTGGTGGGCCACTATGCATCTCCTCCCAACTCTGTGTTTGGTGACATCATGTTGACAGCTTAAAATGTCCACAGAGGGAATATTTACATCATGCACGTTGTCAAATGAGACAAATGAAGGCCCTTTTCCCCGAGGAGCAAGTTATAAACATTTATCTGCACATCATTACCTTCTAGTTGCAAAACTATTTTAAAATAATTTCCTGTATTCATTGTGGCCAGTAGAGAGCTCAGGATAGGGACAAATTCAATAAGTATCGCTAACATTATAGTCCAGAAGGTTAACCAGTGAACACAGTTGAAAAGGGGTGGAATTGTGCTTCCTCTATTCAGGTCTTGCAACAGTTCTCAAGGGACCACCAGCTCTAAGCCAGACAGTTCAGCTCTGAGTTAGAGAAAATGAATTTTTTTGTAACTAACCCCTCAGGGAGATAGGCAAGGAAAGGAATCATTATAAGTTTCTCCCTGAAGGCTAATAAGTTTGTTTATGTCCCTTTGAGCTTGAAGCACTTATCAGTAAAGAAAAAGCTACTTAAAAAATAGCATCTTGCTTCACTGCCTTGCTGATTGTCACTCTCTACAAGGCAAAAAATATATATATATGAGTCATTTTATTTTGGAGAATAAAGGTGCAATATTAAGCAGAAATAAATGAGACAAAGAAATAGCAATCATTTTAAAA
The DNA here is from genome assembly GCA_004026745.1 of Myrmecophaga tridactyla. Classification (NCBI taxonomy): domain Eukaryota; kingdom Metazoa; phylum Chordata; class Mammalia; order Pilosa; family Myrmecophagidae; genus Myrmecophaga; species Myrmecophaga tridactyla. Next base: position 7,228 of record PVIY010035764.1, read on the forward strand.
AGTGATTTATAACTCCTTCTCTGTACCTAGTATTTAAACGGAACCTATTAAATTAAAGTTGCTTTTGTTTTTCACCTTGAATGATTTTTATTTTGTTATCTACAATTGTGTGCAAACATCCTGTCTCACTTTTCTGGAGTTTAAGAGGGTGCCAGGGAGATCTGTACACACTCATTCATTGCTGAAGGGAGTGTGAGTTAGCACACCCCCTGTGCAGGACAATTTGACAATGTCTCTCAAAACTGTAAATGCATATAGTCTTTGACCCAGAAATTCTACTTCTGGAAACACATTCTCCAGATATATTTGCACTTAGGGTAAATAATGCAGGTTCAAAGTTATTCACTCTAACACTTTTATACAATAACAAATAGTTAGAATCAACTCAAACACTCATCAATAGGAAGTGATTAGATAAATTATGTTGTATGTTTATAGTTGAGTGTTATGTAGCTTAAGAAAAAAAATCTCAGGAACTATACTATGGGGAAAAATTGGAGCAGTAAGCATAATATATTTTTTGCTAAAATTAAAGAAAATAAAAATATATATTTGTATTTTCTTGAATATGCATTAATCTGGAAAGATGCAAAGAATCTGTGAATAGAGATTTCTATGTGGTACAGAGGTTCTGACTTGATGAAGGACAAGGTTGGAAGGGAAGCAAATTTCTTACTTTTTGACTTTTATACTTTTTTTTTGAACCACGCAAGTGTGTTATCTATTTAATTTTTAAAAATTGTTTTAAGCCCATTTTATATAGATTTCACTGCTCAAGGAGAAAGTAACTTGTGCTCTCTTTAAGTCTGCTAAAGTTGATGAACTGCAATATATTCCAGAAATGGGTTAGCTTTGTTTTCCTTTTTAAACTTTTTTTTTTTTTTTGCATGGTCAGGCACCGGAAATCAAACCTGGGTCTCCTGCATGGCAGGTCACTGAGCACCGTAGCCTGCCTGGGTTATCTTTTACAATGGGGATTTATTACCTTACAAGTTTAGTTCTGAGGCTGAGAAAAATGCCCAACTCAGGCATCACCAGGTGATGCTTTCTCCCCAAAGACTGGCTATCCCATGACCAGGCACCTGGTGATATCTGCTGGTCTCTCTCCCAGGTTTCGTTGCTCCCAGTTCCTGGCTTCAGTGGCTTCCTCTTTCGTCTTCTGTGTGCCATCTCTCAACTTCTCTGGGAGCTTTGTATCTGTGAGCTTCTCTGTGTGTTTCACCCTCTTATAAAGGACTCCAGTGAGAGGATTAAGACGCACCACGTGGCACAACAAAACTGAAATAACCTAATCAAAAGATCCCACCTATAATGGGCTTATACTCACAGAATGGGTTAAAAGAACATGATCTTTTCTGGGGTACGTACAGCTTCAAACTACCACACCCTCATTAAGAGAGATGTTATTTAGCCTGCTTTGATAAGGATTTCTAACCGTAAGATGGCTCATTAAAAGTTTCAATCGAGGAGAGTGTAATGGAGGGACGATCTGTAGAGATGTGCAGATTTAAGGATATTAATATAGAAGGGAGTGGCACTGTTTTAGATCGAATCATGTCCCTACAAAGATAATGTTCAAGTCTAACCCACGGTCCTGTGGTGGGAACCCATTAGTCAATAGGATCCATGAAGATGCTTCTAGTTGAGTGAGACCAAGCTGAATCAGGGTGGCCCTTAATCTAATCTGGTGGGAGTCCTTATAAACAGAGGGGAGTTTGGACACAGTAGTAGGAGACAGATGGGAAGACAGATGGCCACGTGATGGGAACAGAGATTGAGTTCTGGTTTCCTGGAAAGCCACTTCCAGAATGCAACAGGTGAAAGTGTGGCCCTGCTGAAGCCTTGATGTTGGACTTTTAGCCTTCAACACTATGAGACAATACATTCCTGTTGTTTAAGTCACCCAGTCTGTGGCGCTTTGTTACAGCAGTCCTGGCAAGCTAAAATAGGCACAGAGGGAGCAGCAAGAGCAGGAAGCTACCACTGAGCTGGAAGGATAAAGAGAATGGCGGTGTTAGCAGAAATAGAAGGAGCAGGGCGCTGAAATGGAGGGCTGCAGGGCCAAGACCGCTAACTGTAGCATGTGGTGCCTGCCAAAAAGAGTGGAAGAGTGAGGAGCAGAAAGAATCAATGCCCCAAGGCTTCTCTCCTCTTATCCCTTACCTCCTCCTGGTGCCAGAAGGCAAGGAAGCCTGGGGTATAGTCTCCATCAGAGCAGCCTCTTGGAAGACAGAAAGGACAGTGGAGAGAATGGATCTGGGGACAAATGAAAAACAACCAGCACAGAATAGCATGGTGACAATTTGCATCTTGAGTGTGTGAGTCCATCCATGTGGGTGTGCACGCATATGAACTACTATTTAATTCAATTGATGTAAGTGAATAGCTACTGTTCGGATTTTTGCCCATAAATTATCCCATTTAGTTCTTAAAATAAGCTTGAAAGGCAAAGTCAATTTTTTCCTTTTAGAAATTAAATGACATCCAAATTCTGAAGGCCATGGTGGAGCCTTAAATTTGAATATTTAAGCAAAACTTCTGACTTCAAATCCTTCAGATCCTCTGTACATGAGCTCTTCCTCCATCCTCTGTGCTCCCTCATTTTACCTAACCCTCCATTGTTTCCTAGTTCATGGTACTTATTATATACTGCTCTTTTACTCATAGGGGACAGTAAGACAATGTTCCCAGAGGTCATTCTGATGTGCAGAGCTTAGCAGATTTATAAAAAAAAAATACTAATTAACAAACGAGCAGCATGAGCCTTTCTGGATCTTCTATTTATAGCCACTTGGAATAAATACACACATGTACACATACCACACACAGTGTATGTATGTGTGTGTATATATATGTGTGTGTGTGTGTCTTGCTCATATATATATATATATATATATAACTTTTTTGAAGTCTTTCACTCTAAAATACCTTAAATATGTTGGGTAAGATATTATATATATATTTTTTTAATTTAAAGTTTTCCCTCAGTGGAGAGGGAAATCTCCAGGGGATGAGAAACAAAGTGGAATGTAATGATACCTGACACCATCCCTGCTCAGTATATCCTCCAATTTCTAAGGCCCAAAAGCCTTGATGTTTTGCAGTTGCATATGGGACAGGAAACAAGGTTAAGGGCACTCAAGTAGGGATTTGGAACTGAGGCTGCATATAAAACTGAAAGCTGTGAAAAGCTATATTCTCAAAGAAAAATAGACATGAAAATCTGCTCACCAGGAAAAAAAAAAAAACAAGAAAAAGTACCTGTCTTGGTATAGGTTCTGGGTAAAGAAGTGTTGGGGTTTGGAATTAAATTTTCATTTACCTATATGGTCCAGGAAACTCCAAACTAAGCAGGTAACTTTATGTGGTTCCAGATTGGTAACAAACACAGAATACCCAGGAAAAGCAAAAACAAATACTCCCTGGAGGGATGCTTGCATTTAGTAAAGCTGACAAAATGCAATATATCACAAATGAGTTGGCTTTTACGATGGAGAGTTATGAATTTACAATTTACAGTTCTTAGGCTGTGACAGTGTCCAAATTAAGGCATCAGCAAGAAGATACCTTCCCTGAAGAAGGGCTGCTAGCATCTGGGAGACCTCTGTCACATGGTAGGGCCCGTGGCTGGCATGTGTTGGTCTTCACTCCCAAGCCTTATTGCTTTCACCTTCTGGTTCCAGTGACTTCCTCTCTGAGCTTCTGCAGGTCCTCTCAGTTTCTCTAGGGACCTTCTCTAAGCTTGCTAGGCTTTTTCTGTCATTTATCCTCCTATAAAGGACTCCAGTAAAAGGATTAAGACCCACCTTGAATGGGGTGGGTCACATCTCAATGAAATATCCTAATCAAAAGGTCCCACCCCACAACAGGTGCACCCACAGGAATGAATGAAAAGAACATGGTGCTTTCGGGGGCATATGGCTTCAAACCACCACAAGGGCCACCAATCATCAGAGACCTCAGTGAATCTCCATTTCCACAGCCTAGTCATTCAACATGAATTCACAGTCCCAAACTACAAAACATATGAGGACCACCACAAGGGCCACCAATCATCAGAGACCTCAGTAAATCTCCATTTCCACAGCCTAGTCATTCAACATGAATTCACAGTCCCAAACTACAAAACATATGAGGACCACCACAAGGGCCACCAATCATCAGAGACCTCAGTGAATCTCCATTTCCACAGCCTAGTCATTCAACATGAATTCATAGTCCCAAACTACAAAACATATGAGGAATAAAGGCATAAGGAGCATTAGCCAGTAAAACCAAGAAAAAACCAAATTTGGTCCCCAAGGGCCTCAATTATTTAAATTTTTGGATATAGAATTATATGCAACACACACAATTATTGGATATAGCATAATGTATTGCCTTTAAGATTTCCTGAAGATTTGTGCTGAGCATGGTGTTTCAAGCCTTGATTTGTTGTAGAAAAGATAAGGAGAAGATTTGTCATGAATTCTAATGATGAATAATTGGAATTTGCCTTCTTTTTAATGGCATGAGTGTTGAAAATGGAAAGTGGTCACAGAACAAAATGGAAGTTCTCTCTGAAACTGACAATTTTAACACTAAATATTTTTTAATATATTGGAAATAGCTGCCTTCTCCCTAGTCTCATGGCTTTCCTGGCTTTATCTTCTTTATCTATAAAATGAGCATTTTAGACTAGACTGTGGGAAAGGGAGAAAATGTATTTCCTCTTTTTTATGTTTTCTGTATTAGACTTAAAAAAGAAGATACTGCCATGTCTGAGAATTCTGCTGTTTTTCATGGTGGTATGTTGATAAATTTCTAAATAAAAACTGATCTAAATCTAGGTCTATTGTATTAATATGGAATCAGATACAAGATACATTGTTAAGTTAAAAAGTCAAGATGCAGAAAAAATGTGATTTAAAATGTATGCCATGTACATATCTATACATGTATTGAATATTCATATAAGAATATGCAAAAAATCTATAACTATGTTTGTTTGGGGGAAGATTTGAGGGAGTTTGGGAATCTAGGAAAGAAGTAAAAGTTGCCATTTTAAATGATGTATGTATTATTTCAATTACATATATGTAATATGCATTTTATTTAAATTGTTAAAAACCTAGTTAATTAAAAAATAAATTCCCTATTAGCCAGTAGGTGACATCTTTAGTTATTGATTATACGTTATGTATGGCACATGTAGGCAATATAATATCCAGCAAATTTAATGTGTTGAGTAGCTGGAGTAAGTTCATTTAAGACTGAATTCTGGCTCCATCATTTTTTTAGCTTAATGAGCTTTAGAAGGTCATTTCATTTCTCTATGGCCTGATATCCTCTTATGTTTAATGGCTGAAAGAAATAAAGTTGTTTTGAGGATTAAATATGCTAATCCATGGAAAACACTATTCATAGTGCCTGATACATGGAAAATATTTAATAAATGTTAGCTTACATTGAGAGATCAACATTGTTTTCAATGTCTGTATTTCAAACACATTTATGTACTTGAAACCTCAAAAATAGTCATTAGTTAAAGATGACAGTAACTTTTAATGCACTGTTAGACACTACTAGTTGAAAATTATGGCATATTCACTTTCAAAACACCTGTTAGGCATATTTGGAAGGTAATGACTAACATCGATGTTGAAATTTCAAAACAAGAACATCAATTTTGTTTCCTTATGGAAAAGTTTGCTCCTTGGGCTATTACCATCTGATGAACACCTGCACAGAAAAATTACACGTCACAGTTTGTCAAATATTTTATATGAGCCTTGGGAAGTGCATTCTATGGATAACAAAACACAGTGTGCATTTTGTTTATGAAATCATATGGTTGCTTCATTTGAAATTATAAATGAACTAAGCCCTTCAGTTATATCAGCCAAAAGAAGGCTTGACTTCCAGAGAAATCTAATTTATTCTCTTACAATGAGAAATATGATTAATTGGCAAACAGACCAAAATACTAGGCTTCACTAATCACCAGAATCTCTTCCCTAAGGACTGATTTACATTCGAAGCCAAGTTTTATCAGAATATTCAGCTTGCAAAGTGTCTGTTCCGAACTCAGAGACTGGTGATTTTCAGCCACATGACCACCCTCTCCTCTTTGGAGAATACACTTGGGCTTTCTTGTCTATTGATCAGAGTTAGAAACCTACGGATCAATTTATTTTGAGGGGGTGGTGGTGGTAATTCCTGTTCCGGGAATCGAACCCGCGTCTCCCGCATGGAAGATGAGCATTCTACCGCTAAACCACCTGTGCACCCCACTGTGAATCACATTTAATTCGAGTTTGTTTGTTTCCAATTTGTCTTTAGTTAACAATTGCTTCTTTTGCACATGTGAATGATATTTACTTTACCCCAGCTTAGGCGTGCTAGTGTCCTCAAATATTGCCTATGATTACTCTGAATATCTAGACGGAAGTTTTAGTAATCTAGAAATTTCTTAGATCCCTGTATTAGTTTTCTATTGCTGCATAGCAAACTCTTTCAAACTTAGTGGCTTAAAATAATGCAAATTTATTATCTCATAATCATCTGCTGTTCAGTTCTGAGTTAGCTGGAGCATAATCATATCTGCTGTTCAGTTCTGAGTAGCTGGAGCCTCTGTCAAGTCTGACCGGGTTGCAATTACAGCATCCACTGGGGCTGCAGCACATGGGTTGTTGGCCTACTTTGGTTCTTTGTGATGGCAGGGTTAAGGCCCTCTCAGCTCTTAAAGGCTGCCGGCCATTATCCTGCCACACGGGGCTCCTTACAATAAGGCGGTTTGCTCATTCAAGGACAGCGTCTGCTGCTACTCTGACTGTCTCTCCAGTCTGCTGCAGTGGAATCCTGCAGAAGAGAACCTGTCAGGGGAGGGACAAGCCCTTCACATGTGAAAGGCCCATCCGTATTCAAAGGGAGGGATTATAGAGGGCATGTTCATTAGGGAGTGGGAATCCTGGGGTCATCTTAGAATTCTGCCTACCACATAATTTACCAGTGATTACGTGCAGAAGAGGGCAAGTGAGGTGGGTTTGACCTGCCCTGGGGCTGCATTGAAGCAGAATTTTCCATCTGAATTTTTGTGGGCCCAGATGTTGTTGCCTACATATTTTTCCTACAGAAATTTGGTCTTTTGCTGGTGGTTAAAAAAATGACTTTAGACTTGGGGAGGGATTCTATAATTTTCCACAAGGGAGAAGATAATTTTGCAAGGCTTTATGATTGTTGCTTTATAGGAAAAAAACAAAAGTAGTTGTCTACATAAATTCTCTCAGGATGCAAATTAACAAATAATGGTCATGGTGAATGAGGAATAGTAACAACCATTAGTTGAGTGCCCGTTATATCCGAGGCTGTACACACTTTATTTCCCCCAGTCCTTCCTATGAGGAAATTGAAGTTCATTCAATATTAATGATTAATACATATTAAAATGTTAAAAATTAATAAATATAAATTCACTGCTCAACATTTACACCTAGTAGGTCTCAGAGCTAGGGATTCAAGTCTGGCTCCGTTTATGTTAAAAAAGTATATTGTCTAAATTCTATACTGATTGTAGTCTGTTAATGAAAGAAGCTCCCTTTTAGCCTGTCTATAAACATTTATTGAGGGACTATTATGTGCCAGGCACTGTTCTAACCATAGAAGTTATAGTGTTGTGTAAGACAGACTAGTCTCTGCCTTCCAGAATAAGTCCTCAAGTTTCTGCCAGAGTCTGAGAAAATACATTTTCTTACATCAAATAAAGAGCATACTTGTATTATTAGGTAACTAAAACTCTAATTAGTAATAATGTCTAATATTGAAAATAGTTGTGCTTAGGTCTGATATAGCCATAACCATAACCATAACCAATCCAGTTACTTGTATAACTATGATGGTATTTAATATAATGCTTTATTTGTAGTTACCAAGAAGAAAATAGTAAGAAATAAGGTTTTACGTGTGTGTGTGTGTGTGTGTGTGTGTGTGTGTGTGGTGCTTTGGTTTGAGGTAAACAACCGGACTGATGAAAATTAGCATTAACCATCATAGAAAACTGGTAAATTTTGAATTATAAATTTGGATTTTCCTTAAGTAATGCATATCCTTGGTCACAGTTACACAATTGCCAGACAGAAACATACGCTGTGCATACAACTACACATACAAACAAATAAATAGATAAACAGGGGAGTGAGAGCCAGAGCTAGAGCCAGAGTAAGATGAGGTATCGATTTTGTTTCAAAGAACTTTAGAATTTTCAAAACATAAAACGTAGAAAAAAATAACTATTTTAACATCTGTGTAAATGTAAATTTTATTTGTTTTTATTTTTGGAGCATATAAGGAGAGAAAATCAAATATACTGTAATGTTTTCAGGGATTTGTGGCTTTTCAAAATTTTAACGCAATCAGTCCTATTTTGGTTTTACCTATTAACATCTTTGTTTCTTGGACTTATGGGTTGACCATTAAGACAGACTGACTTTTGGCGTGAACTGATGCCTGCAGTTCCTGCACTACAGAAATAAAAATGTTCAATTTTATACCTCTGTGAATTATGGAGTCAATTATTGCCACCTAATGGTGACAGTGCAAACTGCAGTAAATTCTTATGTTAATTAGCACCTGCAACTTTTAGAGCACACCAGACAGTATAGAAAATGGTATCAATTTAATATGCAAATGATATTAAAATCAGCAGTGATAAATATGTAAACATCTCTTAATATCAGTAATGCAGCATTTTATTATGATAGGGCTTCAAAAGACTTTAGTATTGTCAGGAAAGATTTTACATTAATAACAGTTCTGACTAACTTTTTCAAGATGCTAATTCTATTATAGCAAAAACATGATATAATATTAGAGAAATATTTTTGTCACTTCAACTAGAGTTTCTAAATTACATTGGAAAAATGTACTAAATATGGAAGCTTAATTGCTGTGAGGTTACCATGAAAGAAAGTCTCAATATTGGATATTGTTCCATCAATTTTATTTTCTCTTGGGAAATAAATTTTAAATATTTAGGCAAAACTAATATTTATTGTGCAATTCGAGATAAATTATCATGATGTCAAAATTAGTGCAATCTGTTGGTTTCCAATTACCAACAGATGTGAATGTGGATGTGGTGATCACTTACATTTGGGATATGTCCTCTAAGGAGAAGGTACAGCTTGTTGTCTACTGGGGTGGTTTGAAACTGTATGTGTCCCAGAAAAATATGTTCTTAAATCTAATGCATTCCTGTGGTTATGAACCCATCGTAAGAAGGACCTGCATCAGTGTGTAAGCTGCTGGAATGCAATATACCAGAAATGGAATGGCTTTTTTAAAGGGAAATTAATAAGTTGTGAGTTTACAGTTATAAGCCTATAAAAATGTCCAAACTAAAGCATCCAGATAAAGTTACCTTAATTCAATTCGATGGGTGTGCAACACCTCTGTCAGCTGGGAAGTCATGTGGTTGGCATCTGCTGGTCCTTTGCTCCAGAAGGTTCATCACCTGCTTCTCTGGGGCTGGTTTTCATCTCTTGGCTTCCCTTGGCTCTCTCCAGATTCTGGCTTGCTTAACATCTCATGGTGATGTCTGCTGGGCTCCAAGCATCCCTAACCATCTGTGTTTCTGTTCCCCGAGCATCTGCACCTTCTCAGCTCTGAAATTTCTCCAAAATGTTTCTCCTTTTAAAGGACTCCTGTAGACTAATCAAGACCCACCTGGAATGGGTGAAGGCACATCGTCTAATCAAAAGGTCACACCCACAATTGAGCGTGTCACATCTCCATGGAGATAATATAATCAAAAGTTTCTGCCCTACAATATTGAATCAGGAGTAAAAGAAATGGCTGCTCCCACAAGATTGAATCAGGATTAAAACGTGGGTTTTCTGAGGTACAGAATAGCTTCAATCCATCACAGGACCCTTTGATGAGATTACTTCAGTTGCGAAAGTGTGACCCACTTCAATCAAGATGGCTCTTAATCTTATTCCTGGAGTCCTTTATAAGTGAAGTGAAAGTCAGACAGACAGCGAGAAGAAGCCACAGGAAACTAGGAGGCTGAACATTGATGGAAACCAGAAGAGAAGGAAGAGAACAGGACACCTGCCATGTGCCTTGCCATGTGACAAAGGAACCAAGGATCTCCAGCAACCAACCCCAGAACACCGTCGTCTTTAGGGGGAAAGCAGTGCCTTGACAATGCCTTGATTAGGACTTTCTTTTAGCCTCAAAACCATAAACTAGTAAATTCCCATTGCATAAGCAAAACTATTTTGTGGTATTTGTTTGTGCAGCCTAGAAAACTAAAACCCCTACCCAATGGGATTTGGAAATTGCTCAAATTATTTCACTGTCATATTGCCCACCATTCTACTTTGCATGAGTGACAAATCACTATATCCCTAATTAAAATTAGCTTCTCTTTAAAATAACTGACTATATTATATAAGTTTGTTTTGTCTAGTTGACACCTATACTCTCTGTAAAGGGTACCTGAGATAAACAAATTTTGAGTAATCAAAGAAGATTATTTCTCTGTTGGGCACTGCAGGGCAGGGCAAATGTGAAAGGAAGAGCCAGGGTGAGAATTCTCCCTCTCTGCCACTGAATTCTTAGGAGAACCCCCTAAAAGGGGTAACATTAGAGGCCATGTTAAGGGACTAGGGAGCTCATTTGTCTACTTTGCTACATTAGTGGGAAAAGCCCAGGATGTGGAATTAGAAGGCCTCCATATGTTGACTGTATACCCCTTAACAGGTCATTTCTTAATCTCTATAAGCCTTGGATTACTTATTTATATAAAAAAGATATTATAATACTTGCCCAAGTCATGTTCCATCAGTAGCTTATGTATTGCCAATCCTGCCCTTTTTTAGTTGCTATGAGTTATTCTATCATTAATTATTCTATCATTAGACTATATATATAGAATATAGTTCTTCTATAATTAGTCTTAGCCTCTATAACCCACTGGTTTTTAGGAGAGCAAAATAACTAATGAATTATACCAGATGAAGAGAGAAAGATTTTAATGAAAACAGAAACTTGGATATGTACAAATGCTGGTGCAAAGAGGGAGATAGCTATTTTTCTCACATAAGTCAACATCAGCTTCTGAGGATAATTTATCTGATATAGCAAGCTGGGGAGGCATTTCGTTTATAGTTTTATCTTTTCAACCAAAAACATATCTACAGGGAGAGACCATCAGTGTTCACCAAATATTCATTCATTATCTCTTCAAGATATCCCACCTACTTTTTCAGTTATTCTGGGCTGTATCACTAGCTATCTAGTTATGGACTCTATCTTAAAGTGACATGCGTTCTTCTAGTCCAAGGGAATTAAGAGCCTGTGTGGTTCCAATATTTTTCTAAAGGGTTTGACACATATAAGGATGGGCCTGACAACTGGTCTGGGGTGCTTTACACAAGAAAAGGGACACTGCCATCAAGATTATAAATTCTCTGGCATCAATGACCAAAATCTTTTATTTCCAATCTGATTTGGTTGTTTGTCAAATTCCCTGTCAAGGTAACAATGATTTGTTTTTGCATTTATATTTTCCTGGCCAAGGTTCGTGGTATTTATTTGGATCTTGGAACATTTTGGTAATCTTTTAAGGTTTATTCTATATGCAAATATTCTTAATTATATTTGGGCACCTTGAATCCCACAATTTCCCATTTCAGGTTGACAGGTTCTTGCTTCCCTTTGGACAGTTGTGCCCACAGGGGAGAATGATGTGCTAATTTAAAGGAAAATGTTTTCATTAGCTTTATTTATAATTAGATTCTAGTCCTAGTGCTTGGCAAAGAGTAGGTTTCATATGTATTTGTTGAATAGGTGAGTACATGAATGAATGAATGGATGGATGAAAGAATGAATGAATAACTCCTGAATGTAAGCACGTGAAATAGGTCAGGGGAATTTCCATTAATACATTAATTTCACATGTCAAGTTGGCTAGGCTATGATGGTTAGTTGTTTGGTTACTCACTAGTTGAAATGCTGCTGTGAAGGAATTTTGTAGATGTGATTAACGTCTAAATTCGATTAACTTTAGGTAAAAGAGATTTCCCTAGACAGTGTGGGTGAGTCTGTTCTGATAAAATAGAGGTTTCCTAATGAAGAAGAACTTCTGCCTCAAGCCGGCAGAATAGAAATCTGGCCTGAGTTTCCTTCCTCCCACACTGCCTTACAAATTTCAGACTCAAGACTGCAGCGTCACCTCTTCCTGAGTTTCCACCTGCCCGCCTGCCCTACCAACTGTATTTGCCAGCCTTCAAGTCCCACCATCATGGAACCAGTTCCCTAAAATAAATTCTTCACGCACACTCTTCTGTCCTGTCGATTCTGTTTCTCTGGAGAGCGCTGACCGACACAGTAGTGCTATCTCAACAATAAGAAACCACATTAGATAAAAAACAGATGGAATCATTGAGTACGGTTAAAACTACAAAATTCAACAATACTGTGTTTATAGGAGACAGTACATAACAGTGTTATAGAAAGATAATTAACCAAAATAGATTTCAAGTTAAAACATTGTTATGGATGACAATGGATGATCAGAAGAAGATATGATAATTTTGGTATCATATAGTCTTAACAACACACCTTTAAAAGCAAAAATTATGAACAGAAATTGATAGATATATGATCATAGAGAGATTTGTAATTCAACTGAATATATATTCTTGGAGACTGTTGCTGAAACAGGTAATTATGAATAGAAATTGATAGGTGTATGATCGTAGAGAGAGATTTGTATTTCATCTCTATATATATCCTTGGAGATTGTTGCTGAAACAGGTAAAAACTGTAGTACCAATATGGAGAACTAAGAATGTGTTCTCTAGTGGCATAAAACAGCTAGAGAACACATTCTTCTCAAGAACATGAAATCTTTTAAAAAATGAATGCGCTCTGGTCACAAATCCTAAATAAAATTAGAAATAAATAATAATAAAATTAGAAATCAATAGAAAAATGATAGGCATTTCTTTAGAAGTTAAAAAATGTATGTTAATATAATTTATTTGTTAAAGAAGGAATCAAATATTCCTATATCAAAATGGATGTCTCAAAATATAATGGCAAATGAAAAGGAAGCTGCAGATTCACAAGTACATAAATCTAAGAAGAATTACTGTATATAGATACATAGGCACTAATGACCACAACATGCTTGGAAATGTTATAAAACATCTCAAGATAGTGAACACTTCTGGGAAATCAAATGGGGGAACTAGAGTTATAGTTGCATTTATAACTTTTAATTTCTTAAAAATATCTGAAGCAAATGTGGTAAAGAGTTAAGTTCTCTTATTTCTGGTTGGTGGATACTGAGATATTTTATTATTTTCTGAGTGTAAAAGCTATTGTGTAATTAAAACACAAGTATGTCTTTAAAGAAATAAATGAGCAAAGTTGAAATCAATTGTCCTTAGAATTAAAGGGAACTGATTCCAGGATGGCTCTGCCACTTAAGAGAGTGGGGGCTTTACACAAATTATATAATTTCATGGTGCCCCAGTTTCCTGTATCATAGGATTACTCTGAGAATTAAATAAGAACTATATAGCTCACCTAATTTAGAGCTGCCACATGGCAGATATTCAAGAATATTTATTCCCACGTTTGTTGAATAAATGAATGAATGAATGAGCCATCATGACCCTGTGTCCTAGAATCATAATGAGTGAGTTAATGTATGTCCTTCTTCAATTTAGAATCTAGGAATATGTCTGATAGAGTAAACAAGAGATTATCATTTCTGTTTCTGCCAAGAGGTGTGCAGTGAGCCTTGTCATTTTCTGGCCTTCATCTTTTGGCAGCAGCAAATAAAACATTACTTTCTACCACATGAGAAAGCTGCACCTTTATCCTCATGTCATTGTTTGTCCTGATTTAAAGATGTTTTCCAATGCATAGTTCAGAGAATAATTCTTAGATGGCCTTCTCAGCAACATCTATTTTCCTCAACGATAAAATACTGCTTAGATCTTGTGATATGATTTTTTTCTTTTGGTGTTAGAAATGAGGGGCATATTTATTTGGCAATTTTAGTCTGATGGCCATTTAAAGGAAGCTTACTTTCTCCTGCTCCACCCCACCCACTCTTCCCCAAAAGTTGGAGCCAATCATGACTGTCAAATATCTGTGCAGAAGATTAGATAAAAAGTGAAAGTTCTGAGCTACATGATGCCAGAATAACCAGTTGAAAAGTGAAGAATTCAGTCAACATGAATTTGTAGAATTCCTTAGAAGAAAACATGCCTAATTAAAAAACCAAAAGGGCATTTTCCTGAACCCGGCCTCTTTATTCAATGAACCTATCAAAACCATCTGCATGTCTAGACATGGTCAAAGATAAAGTATTCCCAACAGCATAGTAAGTAATGAAAACAAACAAATTAGAAAGTGAATAGTTCTTTAGGGAGCATTAGTAATCCTGGTAAAAGATATAAGGAATAGTTTAAATTTGAAATCTTCCTGAGGCCTACACCCTTAGTACTCCAAATTGAGCAATTTATTAAAATATTGATTTCAAAAACAGAATTTACCATCTGAAGGCAATATTTTGTAATATATAAATTAATTGTATAAGATCTCTCAAAAGCAACTGTTAGAAATATAAATTCTTTTCTTTGAGGAAGTAATAGGTGGGATGATTTTTTAGTAGATCTGAAGAATATATCTGCTATAAATATGATGGACTCATATAACACTCATCTTGTGGGCAATTCTGATCTGTATAATAATTAAGCTATACGTAGGCTATCCATTCAGGCTGGTAATGGAAATTCTAAGTCAGAGCTCTGCTAATATTTTTTTTTAATCACAAGATATTTTTTCCTTTTTGATTGCTACTTTGGCCCATTGACTAAGAGTGTGAGGTTTCATTTCATTATATTTGAGAATTTCCAAAACGTATTTCTATTACTGATTCCTAATTTTATTCCATTCTGTTTAGAGAACATATTTTGTCTGATTTCTTTTTAAAAGTTACTGAGGTTTTTTCTTATGACCTAGCATATGATCTATCTTGGAGAACACGATGGTGAGAAAAAAAGTGTATTCTGCTGTTGTTGGTTGGATTATTCTATAAATGTCTGTTAGATCTTATGCATACCTGTTAGTATGTATATACTATTATATTGTTTAAGTTTTCTATTGCCTTATTAATCATCTACCTGCAATGTTCTACCCACAGTGGAGTACTGATGCCTGCAACTGCTATTGTGGAATTATCCATTTCTGCCCTTAGTTCTGTCAGGGAAACTAAAACATATTTTGACCACAAGTGGGGTGCTACTATTGTAAGCACGAAAAAAAAATGTGGAAATGGCTTTGGAATTAGGTAATGGGCAGAGTCTAGAAGAATTGTGAGGTGCTTGACAGAAAAAGCCTAGATTTCATTAAAGAAACTGTTGGTATAAATTTGGATCCTAAAGGTACTTCTGATAAAGCCTTGCCAGAAAATGAACTTGTATTTAATCTTTTTCCAATATTGAATATAATTCACCAGTCAAGCCATCTAGTCCTGACTGTGCTTTGTGGGAAGTTTTAAAATAATGAAGTAAATCTATGTATTATTGGTCTATTTGAGCTTGCTATTTTTTTTTTTTTTTGTCAATTTGGCTGTTCTGTCTTTCTAGGAATTTCTCTGTTGCATCTAAGTTTTCTCATTGGTTGACATAAAGTTATTCATATTATTCCTTATCCTTTTTATTTCTGTAATGTCACCAGTGACCCACTTTCATTTCTGACTTCAGTAATTTGGGTCATTTCTCCTTTGCTTCCAGTCAGTCTAGCTGAAAGTTTGTCAATTTTGTTAATCTTTTTAAAGAAAAAATTTTGGCTTCATCAATTTCCTCTGTTGTTTTTCTATCCTCTATTTTATTAATTTCCCCTCTAATCGCTAACATTTCCTTCTTTTTGCTTGCTTTAGTTTGCTCTCTTTCTACAGTGTATTAAGGTGAAAGGATATGTCATTGATTTAAGATAGTTCTTCCTTTGAATATAGGTGTTTACACCTATAAATTCCCCTCTCAGCACTGCTTTATCTATACCCACTGTGTGGTTGAAAACTGGAGGAAAGACTGGCCTTGTTTTTAAGTGACAGAGAACTTGGCACAATTGTGTTCTGATGCCAGATGGATGTAGAACTTGAAAGTGATGAACTTAAGATATTGAGCTGTGATTTCCAAGCTAAGTGTGGAAAGTGCAGTCTGGCTTCTCTTTGCAGCTTATAGTAAATAGCAAGAGGAAAGGGATAAGCTGAAAACTGAACTCTTAAGCATGAAAAACAAGAAATTGATTGTGAAATTCTGAGCCTATCCAAATATTGTGCTCTGAGAATAGGGTGAGAAGTGGCTCAATCAGAGACCTCACTGAGATTCCAGAAAGTGAGTCCTTGGAGAATAAGGCTCACATAAGGGTTTAACTGAACATGAAATCAGTCAGTTATTTTGGTGGAAGTCAGGATTGGAAATGCAGTCATGCAGAAAGGATTTGTGGAAAAGATCTATTGTCACATGGTTTGGACCCTTGGGAACTGATGCAAAGCTGACAATTTTTTGCAAAACATATATGAACAGAACCACTGCCAGCCTGGAATAGAAGGGATGGAGAAGGGAAAAACAGAAGGATAATGACTTCTAAGACTGTACCATGGAAGCTGAGGTCTGGACTGAAGAGATCTCCTTAGGCCAAGAGAACTGACCTGCCCATGTACATGGAAAGGACAGGCTCATGCCTGCATTTGGAAGGGATGGGCCTTCTACCTCATTGTTCAAGGAAAGTGCCTTCACCCCAATGCTCAAAGATTGTGGGGCCTGCGTCCCTGACTTCAAAGAAAGCCTGGCCAACACTCCAATGCTTGGAGAGGGTAGGGTCTGTGCCCTGGGGTTTGTGGAGAACATGGTCACTATCCCAATTCTGAAAGGTTGGAGCCTTCATCCTTGTTCAGGGACAGTATGGTCACTGTGCAAGTGCTTGGAAAGTGTGGGGCTGCTGCTCTATCAGTGCTGGAGGACAAACATCATCCCACAGATGATTCTCAGACCTTAAGATCAGATGAAGTTTGTGCTTCTGGGTTTTGGGATTGTTTGGGAGCTGTGACTCATTTTTTCCTTCCAATATCTCCCTATTGGAATGAAAATAATTATTCTATGTTTTACCCTCCATTGTATATTGGAAGCAGATAAATTGTTTTCTAGGTTTCACAGGTCTATCAGACAGAGAGATTTTACCCCAGGATAGACCACACTCCAAACTGAATTTGATGAAACTTTGCCTTTAGCCTTGTTCTAAAATGTTCTAAGGCTTTGAGGATGCTGTTATGCAATGAAAGTATTTTGCATGTAGAAGGAACATGTCTTTTGGGGGTTCGGTTGGCAGACTGTGGTGGTTTGGAGCTTTGTACCCCAGAAAAATGTGTTCTTAAACTTAATACACCCCTATGGATGTGAACCCATTATAAGTAGGACCTTTTGATGAGGCTACTTCAATTAAGAAGTGGCCCAACTCAATCAGGAAAGATCTTAAGGCTATTATTGGAGTTCTTTATAGGATAATGAAATTCAGACAGATAAAGAGGAAGCAACAGAAGAAGTAGCCAGAAGCTGAAAGTCAATGGAACCTGGATGAGAATAGAGATCCCATGAGAGGCTGCCATATGCATTGCCATGTGAGAGAAAAGCCAAGACAAGGATCAACAGCAACCAATCCCAGAAATGTATTCTTTGGTAAGAAAGCATCACCTTGATGGTATCTGGGTTTGGATTTTTCCTGGCCTCAAAATGATGAGCCAATAAATTCCCATTGTGTAAGCCAACCCATTGCATGGTATTTACTTGAGTAGTAGAGGAAAGTAAAGCAGGTGCATGCTTATAATTATTACAGCTTTCTGCAGGTTGCATATTGACTATCAATGTTTCTCCAAGTTCACTGATCCTTTCTACTTGTGAGCCTCTCTATTGAGTTTTCATTTCAATTATTGTACTTTTCAGCTCCAGAATTTCTATTTGGTTCTCCTTTATGGTTTATATTTTTGTTAACATCCTCTGTTTGCTGAGACATGGTCATCATACTTTCCTCCAATTTCTTGAATTATATTTGTAACAGTTGCTTTGAATTCTCTGTCTCCTGAGTTCAAACTTTCTCAAAGACAGTTTCTATAGACTGCTTCCTCCCTTCCCCTCCCTGTGTATGGGCCACATTTTGATGTTTCCTCACACATTTCATGAATTTTGTTGAAATAAGCTCCCAATTTCCCCTGCAGTGTGCATCCTCTGATACTGCTCTTCCACAGGTGCAGTCTTGGGCATGACCCAGTTACCCAGTTACCCTGGGATGCCAATAGTTTATCAGGGCTTTATTTGAATATCTTTTCCCCTGATCTCAATTGTTGTTGTTTTTCCCTTTATTAATACAATGCCTACCTATTAGCCTCCACTAATTGTTGGAGATTGAGCTATTGTTTCCAACAAGGCCCCAGGACATAAATTGCTCCACAGTTTTTCTCAATTAAATAAGGCCCTTGATAGTCTTTCAGGCTTGTTGTGTCTGCAAGGATGTTCTTAAAAGCTGTCTCTTTCCCTGGTTTGCTCTCTTAAACTTCTACCTGGTCTGTGGTTTAGCTTGTTGCTTCCAGGGAGTCCCTTTTTAATAGGGTACCACAAATCTCCATTGTTGAACAGTGCCCTTGGGTTTGAATTTACCCAGGCTTTGTTCCAAATAAAGTACGTTCCCTTGGAGAGAGCTATGGAGCTCTCTGTTCTCAGAGTCTTCGTCTC
>PVIY010035765.1:0-26028 GCA_004026745.1 Myrmecophaga tridactyla
GTGTTCGCCATGTGCCCTTCTACTTGAGAGAGAAACCCTGAACTTCATCGACCTTCTTGAACCAAGGTATCTTTACCTGGATGCCTTTGATTGGACATTTCTATAGACTTGATTTAATTGGGACATTTTCTCAGCCTTAGAACTATAAACTAGCAACTTATTAAATTCCCCTTTTTAAAAGCCATTCTGTTTCTGGTATATTGCATTTCAGCAGCTAGCAAACTAGAACACTAAGTAAGTGAAAAGCCATTGTGTGTTTATGGATTGGAAGACTAAATATTATTAAGATGGCAATAATACCCAAAGTGATCTACAGATTCAGTTGCAACCCCAATAAAAATTCTAACAGACTTCTTCACAGAAATGGAAAAGCCAATCATCAAATTCATATGGAAAGGCAATCAAAACAGTCTGTTGTTGTCACAGGGACAGACCTATAGATCAATGGAACAGAATTGAGGTTCTTATTGAAAAATAAACACATACGTCTGTTGTCAATTGATTTTTCACTAAAATGCCAAGTTCCTTAAGTGGGGAAGGAACAGTTACTTCAACAAATGGAGTAGGAAAACTAGACAGCTATATGCAAAAGGATGAAAGTGGACTCTTACCTCACACCATACACAAAGATTAACTCAGAATGCATCAAAGACCTAAGAAAAGAACTAAAACTACAAAACTCTCAGATTCTTTGACTTCACACCAAACACATGAACAAAAACAACAATAAGATATAAATGAGGCCTCATCAAAATTAAAGACGTTCGTGCATCAAAGGACATTATCAAGAAAGTGAAAAGGCAACCTCTAGAATGGGAGAAAATATTTGGAAACCACATATCTGAGAAGGATTTCATATCCAGAATAAATAAAGAATGCCTACAACTCGACAACACAAAGACAAACAACTCAATTTAAAAATGGTTGGGGAAAAAAAAATAAAAAAAAAAAAAAAAAAATGGTTGGGGTGGGCCGCCCACCGTGGCTCAGCAGGTAGAGTTCTTGCCTGCCATGCCCGAGACCCGGGTTCGATTCCCGGTGCCTGCCCATGCAAAAATAAATAGATAAAAATAAAAAATAAAAAATGGGTCAGGACTTCAATAGACATTTCTCCAAAGAAGATACACCAATAGCCAATAAACACATGAAAAGATGCTCAACATCATTAGCCTTGAGGGAAACGCAAATTCAAACCACAATGAGATACCACTTCACCCTCATCACAAGGGCCATTATTTAAAAAAATGGAAAATACAAATGTTGACAAGGATGTGCAGAAATAGGAACCTCATGCGTTGTTGCTGGGAATATAAAATGTTGCAGCCACCATGGAAAACTGTTTGGCGATTCCTCAGAAAATTCAGTATAGAATCACCCTAGGGCCTGGCAATCACACCTCTAGGTATAAATCCGAAAGAACTGAAAGCAGGGACTCGGCTGAATGTTTGCATACTGATGTTCAAAGCAGCGTTATTCACAATGGCTGAAAGGCGGGACCATTAGCAGATGCACGGACACACAAAAGGTGGCAGATACATATAGTGGAATATTATTCATCTGTAAAAAGGAGTGAATTTCTGATGCATGCAACAACATGGATAAACCGTGAGGATGACACATTGAGTGAAAGAAGTCAGGCAACGAGGGGTAATAGTGTATGAGTCTACTCTCATGAAATATCTAGAAATAGCAAATTCATAGAAACAGAAAGTAGATGAGCCGTTACCAGGGGCCGGAGCTGTGGCTTGGTGGGTCTAGAATGTTAGGAAATTTGGGAAATATTTAAATTAAATTCTTTTTGACCCTTTACCTTAACCTTTAAAACGTCTGTGTTTTATACTGTGATGTAACGTATTAATTCAATCGTACACACATGGTGCATAAATAAATGTGCATGCATTAGAGGTGCTGGCTGATGACACCCCCCCAATTAGAGGTGTGCAGGCGGCGAGTGCAGAGCCCGCTGCAGAAATCCTGGGGTGAGTGCCCGCTGCCTCCCGGACTCACCTCAATCTTGCCCTCCTTGGCAGCCAGCTTCAGCGGCGTGAGACCGTCCAGGTTGGGGATGTCCTCGAGCTGCGCGGAGGGGCAGACGTCCGCCCCGGCCTGCAGGAGCCTGTCGTACATGCGGGTCACCAGCGCGCTGTTCTCAGCTGAGTTGTCTGCGATCATCACCAGCGCGTGCAAGACGGTGTTGCCCAGGGAGTCGGCAGCCTGCAGGCTGGCGGGCTGGTGCGGGTTCTCCAGGAGGTAGCTCACCACCTCCCACTGCTTGGTGCACGCGGCCAGAGACAGGGGCAGCTCACCTGGGGGCCGAGGGGGCAGGGTGGGCCTGGGGCCTCCCAGTTTCCACCTGCCGATGTCTCACCCACCCCCCAACCCTGGACAGAAGGCGATGCCCCCAGGAATCAGCTTGCTGTGTCCACCCGAGGAGATGAGGCCCTGCCGTGGGTGTGGGGGGGGTCACCCACCCAGGCCTGCCCAATGAGGGAGGGTGGGTCCCTGCTTAGGGCACTTTTGTCTGCACTGACCCCGGACAGAGTGGCCAAAACGCGATGGTGCCCAGCCAGCCAGGGGTGCCCACGTCTTCTCTTTCTCTTTTCTTAGCCAGAGCCCAGGCCCGCTGCTGCCCTCTACTTAGGCCCATCTACCTGGGTCCTTTGGTGTGCCAGTTCTTATGGCCCACTCCCTACCCCTGTCTGAGCTCACGTGTGCACCAAGCCTCCTTGGCCAAATGGGGATAAAAGGCTCTTAAGACAAATTGCTTTTGTGGGAAGCCTAGCAGCTGCAAACATGGGCACCTTTGGTAAACCTACCACTGCTCAAATGAATGAACAGATGGATAAGTAGATAAATGAATAATTGAATGAGTAAATGAATGAATGAGAGAATGGATAAATAGATAAATGAATGAATGGATACATAGATTAAATGAATGAATTGATAGATAAATGAATAATTGAGTAAGTGAATGATGGATAAATAAATAAATAAAAGAATGAATAAACAGGTAAATGAGTAAATGAATGAATGAATGAATGGATAATAGATAAATGAAAAAATGAGTGAGCAAGTGAATGAATAGAGGAATGAATGAATTAGTAAATGAGTGAATGGATACATGAATGAATGAATGAATGAATGGCTAGATAAATGACATATAGATAGGTACACAGGTGAAACATGGGTGTCGGACAGACCCGGGTAAGTGCCACTTCTGTCATATACCGCCCGTGTGGCCTGGGACCCATCAACCCCTCTGTGCCCCAGTGTACTCAAGAAAGGGTCGCTACCGAAATAGAAGCAAGCCCCCTGGTTCCTCTTCTGGAAGAACTGGCCGCAGGCCCGGGCATGCACATCAGCCCCGTTCTCCACTAGGAGTTTCACACAGGGCAGGCTCCGCTTCTCGATGGCGATGTGCAGGGCGCTGTGGCCTCGGTAGTACTCATCTGTGCACTGGGCATTGACCAGGGGCTGGGGGTTGCCAGATTCCCGGTCGATCTGCAGCAGTGGTAGGATGCAGGCGTTGGCCCCATCCCGGAGATTCAGCATGGCCTTCATGAGGCACGTCTTCCCCGTGGAGCCCTCTGAGGGAAAGGAAGGGTTGGGTACACTGGGGCAGGCTCAGACCCGGGCTGTTGGCCAGTCTCCACAGCAAGCTCCGGGCTCCTGCAGCCCCCCACCTCGAGAGGATAATAAAAAGTGATTGCTACACCGTACCAGTGGGAGCCCAGCCAGGCTGGGGGGATTAAATTTCAGCCAGCAGGAACTAAAATAGCAACAGCATTCTCCAAAGACAGAGAAATGGTCAAGAAGGAAATGACGAGATGCTCAACATCATTAGTCAATAGGGAAATGCAAATCAAAACCCCAATGAAATACTACTTCACACCCACTAGGATGGGTGGTTTTTTAAAAAATGAAAAAACAAAACAAAAAACTAAGAACTAGTGTTAGCAAAGATGCAGAGAAATTGAAACCCTTATACATTGCTGGTGGGAATGTAAAATGGTGCAGCTGCTGTGGAAATGAGTTTTGTGGTTCCTCAAAAAGTTAAGCATAGACTTATCATAACACCCAGCAATTCCACTCCTAGGTATTTACCCAAAGAATTGTAAACAGGGACTCAGGCAGATACTTGTATAAGGGTTGTTCACAGTGGCATTATTCACAATCTCCAAAAACTGGTAATAATCCATGTGTCTATCAACTGATGAATGAATAAACAAAAGTGGTATATCCACAGTGGACTATTATGCAGCTATCAAAAGGAACGTTCTGAGACATAGGACATGATTACACCTTGAGGACGTCATGTTCAGTGAATAAGCCAGAAACAAAAAGACAAATATTATATGATACCACTTACATGAAATCAATAAGCAAATTCATAGAGATGGAAAGTAGATTTGGGGTGACCAGGTATTGGGGGTGAGGGTGGAAAGGGGAGTTAATGGTTAAGAGGTGCAGAGTTTCTGGCTGAGGTGATGAAAATGTTTTGGTAATGGATGGTGGTCATGGTAGCACAACACTGTGAATTTCATTAATGCCACTGAATTGCACACTTAAAAATGGTTAAGATGGCAAGTGTTACGATATATACACATTCATGCATACATATATACATACATATAAGCACAATTAACATATCCACAGGTATTATAAATGCCTACAATCTGCCCTAGAAATGACATTTCTAAGACATTCTTGGTCTTACGGTAAAAGCTGTCTCTACGAGGGCAGTTGCGGTGGTGTTTGTAAGTGGCTTCGTCACTTACTAGCTGTCTGTTGCATTCCAGCAGCTTTTACAAATTAAAACACTGAGTTTAATTTTTTTCATTTCTTTTTTATATTACTGAACTATTTAGAGTTATTTCTATTGTATTCATGCAGTCCTTTTTTTTTTTTTTTGCAGTATCTTTATAACTAGAGACGCTGTAGATTTCCAGAAAAACCATGCATAAAAAAACACCTCCCCTCATTATTAACAGCTTGCATTAGTATGGTGACTTTGTAACAATTGACAAGAGAATAGTATTAAAATTGTACTACTAACTTCTACATTAGGGTTCACTCTTTGTGTTACACAGTCTTTGGTTGCTGTTTTTTTTTTTTATTCTACTAATATACATACAACCTAAAATTTCCCGTTTTAACCACATTCAGATACACAACTCATTGGTGTTAATTACAGTCACAATATTGTGCTATCACCAGCACCATCCATTACCAAAACTTTGCATCACCCCTAACAGAAACCCTACCTAATGAGCATTAACGTGTCATTCCTTATCTCCACCCAGCATATGGTAATCTATATTCTAATTTCTGATTCTATGAATGTGTTCATTCTAATTATTTCCCATCAGTGAGTACATGCAATATATGTCTTTTTGAGTATGGCTTATTTCAGCCAACGTGATGTAGTCAAGGGTCATGATGTCGTCACCTCTATCAGAACTTCATTCCCTCGATGGCTGAGTCATATTCCACTGCATGCACAGACCACATTTCCTTCATCCATCCATTCATCTGTTGATGGACACATGGACGAACCTAAGATCTCTTAACCTCAGTTCTCCTCCCTGTATGATGGGAATAACCCTTCCCAGATTGTTGTGGGGATCCAATAGAAGGATACATGTGTACTAACTGAAACAGCTTTTAAAGGGGGAATTTAATAAGTTACAAGTTTGCAGTTCTAAGCCTATAAAATTGTCCAAACTAAGGCATCCATGAAAAGAGACCTTAATTCGAGAAAGGCTGATGGGTCAGGTACATCTCTGTCAGCTGGGTAGTCACATGGCTGGCATCTGCTGGTCCCTTGCCCCTGGGCTCCATTGCTTTCAGCCTCTGTTCCCATGGGGGTTCCTCAAGTGGCTTCTCCAGGGCTGGCTTTCATCTCTTGGCTTCTGTTGGCTCTCTCCATGTTCTGTCTTGGCTTAACATCTCATGGGAGGGACACGGCGACGTCTGCTGGGTTCCAAGCATCTCCAAACATCTGTGTCTCTGTTCTCTGAAGCAACTGTTCTCCGAGTGTCTACATCTCCTCTCTCTGTTGGCTCTGCCAGCTCTGTCATTTCTGATTTCTCCAAAATGTTTCCCCTTTTAAAGTCTCCAGTAAACTAATCAAGATCTCCATCTAATCAAAAGGTCACATCCACAATTGGGCTCATTGCATCTCTGCCGAGATAATCCAATCAGTAGCTTCTGCCCTACAATACTGAATCAGGATTAAAAGAAACAGCTGACCCCACAAGACTGGATCAGGATTAAAACATGGCTTTTCTATGGTACATAATAGCTTCAAACTGGCACATTCCACTCTGGAACCCTCCAAAAGATGTGTTTTTTTCCATATATAAAATATATTCACTCCATCACAATATCAACAAAAGCCTTAAACCATTTCAGTAACAATACAAATACCCCACAAAGTCAAAAACAGGACACAATCTCATCAAAGTCAGTTACTTGTCCTAAGGCCAAAAATTCTCTCACTCTGAACCTGTAAAACTCAGAACAAGTCATCAGCTGCCCATATACAAAGGAAGGACTGTCATAGGATACATGTTTTTATTGCTATAGGGAGTAATTGAAAGTAAACTGGGGTCACTGGACCAAAACAGTTCCAAAAACCCCTGCAGGGAAAACACCACTGGATTTCAGAGTCTGAGAGTCATTCATCCTTGGGGCGTTGGAAAGCAGGAGTCCCACCCTTTCCAAGGGCTTATGCAGTGGCCTTGCTCTCTCTCCAAATGCTGGGGTGAGTTGAAACACTGGGGTTCACTGGGGTCCACCTTTTTCTCATCTCCATGCTCTCCCCTATGTCAGGGCAGCACCCAGGATCTCTGCCATCTCCAGAGCACATGCTCAACGCCTCTGTCAGCCAGGCTCCCCCCATCCCTGGCTCACCTTCTCTCTCCAAGCCTGAGGTGGCACAACTCTTCCTGAGCAAGGAAGCAGAGGGCCCACCCTCTGCCTTTAGGGCAAACTCACCCTCTCCACGTGCATGGTTGAGTCCCCTCTCCGGGCCTGAGATTTCCTGGCTCCAGACCTTAGCAGACATTAGCTTCCATTGTTCTGCCTCCAAAGTCATTTTTCCTTCGCTTTGTCCCTTTTCTGTCCCTTTTAGTCTATTTATACAGATCCTGCAACACTCTTGACAGTTTTCTATGTGGTATGCAGGGATTATAACCATCAAATGATAAGACTTTGCACAAATCCTTTCTGGATAACTCCATCTCCAATCCTCCCTTGTCCTGTAATGGCTGACTGGTTCCATGCTGGGTTACAGCCTCACTGGGGTCTCACTGTCTGGAAGCCCAGAATTTTCAGGACCATCAATTTCTGTTTTCTTTGAATCCAAGAGTTCAGTTCTCAATTTATCTCTCCTGTGGCATTCTACTATAAGCTGCAGGGAGCAGCCAGACTGCATTTTCCACATTTAGTTTGGAAATTTCTTCTGCTAAATATCCAAGTTCATCATTCTCAAATTCTGCCTTCCATCCACAAAGTACGCCTTCCTTCCAGTTTGCAAAAACATGTTCATGATTTCTGTCTAAAGCCTTATCAGAAGTATCCTTAGAGTCCACATTTCTACCAAAAGTCTCTTCAAAGCCTTCTTTATCAAGTACTTCACAACTCTTCCAGGCTATTCCCCTTATCCATTTAAAAAGCCATTCCAACTTGTTGGGTATTTGCAAACCACAGCAGCCCCCAAATCCATTTTGCAAATCACACACCCATCTCTCTGGTACCAAACTCTGCATTAGTTTGTTAAGCTGCTGGAATGTGATATACAGGAACTGGAACAGCTTTTAAAAGGGAAATTTAATAAGTTACAAGATTACAGTTTTAAGCCTATGAAAATTTCCAAACTAAAGCATCCAGGGAAGATAACTTCATTCAAGAAAGGCCAATGGGTCCTGAACACCTCTGTCAGCTGGGTAGTCACGTGGCTGGCATCTGCTAGTCCCTTGCTCCTGGGCTCTGTTGCTTTCAGCCTCTGTTCCTGTGGGGCTTCCTCACTTGGCTTCTCCAGGGCTAGCTTTCATCTCTTGGCTTCTGTTGGCACTCTCCAGGTTGTGACTTGGCTTAACATCTCATGGGAACACACACGGTGATGTCTGCTGGGCTCCAAGCATCTCCAAACATCCGTGTCTCTGTTCTCTGAAGCAACTGTTTTCTAAGTGTCTACATCTGCTCTCTCTGTTGGCTCTGCCAGCTCTGTCATTTCTGATTTCTCCAAAATGTCTTCCCTTTTAAAGTCTCCAGTAAACTAATCAAGACCCACCTTGAATGGGTGGAATCACATCTCCACCTAATCAAAAGGTCACACCCACAATTGGGTGTGTCACATCTCTGTGGGATAATCTAATCAGTAGTTTCTGCCCTACAGTCTTGAACAGGATTAAAAGAAGCGTCTGCCCCCACAAGATTGGATCAGGATTAAAACATGGCTCTTCTGGGGGTACATCATAGTTTCAAACTGGCACAACATGCCACGTGCTTACCACTGAGATGGCAAGTTGCAGCCCAAACTACAAACAACCAAAATGGTCATCAATAAGGAATCGGTTAACTAAGTTATGGTAAATCTATGCAATGGAAAACTCTGCAGTTGTTCAAGTGCCTGCAATAGGAGTATGCACACTGGAATGGAAAGTGCCACAAGATGTATTAAGTGTGTGTGTATGGGCTGGCAGGAGGCACATTAATCAATATGTATGGCAAGACCCCATTTCTATAAATGTATCCCCCAAAGTCTGAAACGATGTACCCCAAACCACTGTTGCATGCAAACAATGCATCGCCTTACTTCTACACTGCACAAATAGTTTTCCAATCAGCCCAAATACTACAGGTATTTAGTTTGATGGCAAAGAATGCTCCAAGATAGGTGAAATGTATGGTTATGTGAATTAGATGTCAATAACACTTTACTTCAAAAAAAGGAAAAGGCCCTAGGAATGCCCCCAAGTGTTCACTCGGCCAGTGAAATGGGCAAGGGCAGGTGGGAGGGAGGAGGCACTGCAGCAGCCGTGAGGGTTGTGCTTGGCTCCATCCACTCCAGCAGGAGGGGTGGGGAGGACAGCTGCCCCTTGGCTTCTGACCACAGTCAAGGCCCACCCTGTTGGCCCAGCCCACCCACAAGTCACTGGGTCCAGCCCCCAGGACAGAGCCTACCTGTATACTCGGAGTCGGTGAGGTATTTGCTGGTCCGGCGTAGGTACTCCGAAAGCCCCGCCAGCTCCGCAGGAACGCCGCGGGAGACCACCCCGAAGAGCCGGTCACGGTCAAAGCGGTCTGGGTCTGGCTGGCTGAAGGGTGATGTGTTGGTGACTCATGCTGGGGAAGAGCCAGCCCCTGCCCAAGGCACGACCCTCCCGCCAGGTCCAGAGCCCCATGGGAGGGTCTTCTGAGGGTCTCTTCCCTCCTAAGGCCAATCGAGGAGACTCTGAGCTCCAAACCCAGTTAGAGCAAGAGAGGGGCCTTGTGGGCACCGAAGTGCAGCTCCCCAGGATGTGGTAGATTGGCAGGAATAGATGGATGGATGGACAGAGAACCAGATAGATAAATAGATAGATGATAGATAGATAGATAGATAGATAGATAGATAGATAGATAGATAGATAGATAGATAGATAGATAGATAGATAGATAGATAGATAGATGATTGATATGGATGGATGGGTGGGTGGATGGATGGACAGAGAACCAGACAGATAGATATATAGATGACAGGGAACCAGATAGATAGATAGATAGATAGATAGATAAGCATCCTGCTTATCATTTGCTTTATGCACTGCCTCACAACCGAATCACTATCCCACCTTAGAAAGCCCTATTTCAGGAGAAAGAACTTGTGGTGGCTCCTGGGTCAGGGTCTGAACTGCCTTACAGGAGGGGCCCGCAGACTGAGATTATGAGCCTCTGGCATACTCTGAAAAAAGGAAATCAGTGATAGATGATTGATAGATTGGCAGGAATGGATGGATGGATGGATGGATAGATAGAGAACTAGATAGATAGATAGATAGATAGATAGATAGATAGATAGATAGATAGATAGATAGATAGATAGATAGATAGATAGATAGATGATTGATAGATTAATACAGACGGATGGATGGATAGACAGACAGATAGACAGATGACTGATCGATTGATATGCATGGATGGATGGATGCATGGATGGATGGATGGATGGATGGACAGAGAACCAGACAGATAGATAGATGAAAGGGAACCAGATAGATAGATAGAAAGATAGATAGATGATTGATAGATTAATACAGACGGGTGGATGGATAGACAGACAGATAGATGACTGATAGATTGATATGGATGATGGATAGTTGAGTGGGTGAATGGTTAGATACATTGATAGAGATGGAGAGAGAGAGAAAGAGAATGAGAAGGCAAATGTGGCCAAATGTTAAAATTGGTGGATCTGGGCATCTGGGTGGCATATGCTGGAGTTCTCTGTATGGGTTTTGTCTTAGTTTTGCAACCATCCTACAAGCTGGAAATTATGTTAAAATAAAAAAATTAAGGGGAAAAAAAAACAAGCAACAGCCCCCTCCTCCTGAACCATCAGTTTGACTCATTAGAGTGTCCCCCACCTTTCACCCTCACTCAGCCCTCGGGGCAGGGATCACTATTTGCCAACTGCACAAACAAGGAGGTAGAGGAATGTGTCCAGGTCGCACAGGTGGTGACTGGTAAAGGGATGTGAACGGGGGCTGGCTGCAGCCCCTGACTCATGACCCCTGGACAGGCTAGGCTAGGGGCAAGGGATTGCTCAGGGTC
Source organism: Myrmecophaga tridactyla (assembly GCA_004026745.1). Taxonomy (NCBI): domain Eukaryota; kingdom Metazoa; phylum Chordata; class Mammalia; order Pilosa; family Myrmecophagidae; genus Myrmecophaga; species Myrmecophaga tridactyla. The sequence goes on from PVIY010035765.1 coordinate 10,819, forward strand.
TTAGCGTAATATGCGGAACCAGCGCGGACACGCGTGCTTCTCCCTGGAGCTATGCTAAGGAGCCTCGCTCCTGGGAGTCTCTGCCCAGAGCCCGGAAGAGGCCTTGGAGCTCACCAGGGTGCAGCAGTGGCTGGCGATGGGGAAGGGGTGGGGCGTGGGTGCTCTCTCCTGGGCCGGTTCTGTAGTCACGGGGGCAAGCTCAGCCCTGTGAGCTGTGGGGACCCTCAGGTCCCAGCCCTCATATCCCGTGCAGGGGGCCGACCAAGCTGGAGGGTGATGGCCAGTGACTGACCACAGGGGACAGTGTTGGGATCCATCCTGCTATAAGTAGGTCTGCCGGACTGGCATTCGAGTCAGCCCTGACCCCACGCGGGCCTAGGTGCACCATCACCCCCGGCAGGCCATGGGGGCACCGTGGGCAGCGCTGTGGCCCCACCGGGACCCAGGCAGGGGGTGACCGGGTGGACAAAGCGCTTCCTGTTGTCCAGTCGTGGGACAGGGAAGTCCCAGAAGGGCACAGGTCAGGGCACAGGTCAGGGCACCGGGGGGCGCAAAGAGGGCACCACAGCTCCCAGGAGCCCCCCCGGCCCTGATCCTCTCCTGCCCTGGTGCTGAGCTTGGCCGTGATCTCAGCACTAACAGCACAGGGGCTCGAGTCGGTACTGGGGTAGCTTGAGTTCTGTACCCCAAATGCGGCATGCTCTCAATCCCCGAGGCTGGGGGTGAGACCCCACTGCAAACAGGACCTTTCTAGCTAAGGTGCGGCCAACTGGACAGAACGGGACTTCGTCTTCTCACTGGCCTTACACATATTCTTCAGTGAGAACCCAGAAAAGAAAGAAGAGGACATCGCATGTGCCACGAGACACACGTGGAAGCCGAGGAATCCCAAGAATCGCCGGCAGCCAGCATCGGCACGCAGAAACTTGCCGATATCTTGGTTTGGGATTTCTTCTCCAAACCATAAGCCGATAAATCCCTGTTTACACCCACCCGCTGCGCGGGATCTGTCCCAGCAGCCCTGGCCAGCGAGGCTGGGGCAAAGGCCAGCAGCCGTATTGCAGGCGTGACGGGGGCGGGGGGCTGCCCTGGGCCCTGAGCACCCTCATGTGGCCACCTCACACGGAGTGGGGGTGGGGGGTATCAGGTGTACCCTTCCCCCACCCCAGGACTGGAAGTGGGACTCCAGGCAAATGGTGGAGAGACCCCCAAACAATCAGGTGACTCTCAGCAGAAGCCCACTCCCCAGAATGCACATTCCCCGAGGACAGGTTCCACCGCGCGGCAGAACCGAGGGCTGCCGGGGACACGTCCAGCTGACCTGGCCTCTCACCCGGCCTGGACAGTGGATCCTGCTACCTCCCCCCACCCCAAGGCGGCCACGGCAGGGACGAGGGTCCCGGCTCAACCACAGGGCTCGCGAGGGACAGCTGAGGACACGGAGCTGAAAGAAGAGGACCCAGAAGGGCAGAAGGCCAAGGCTGCGGAAGCTTCCAGAAGGGGCAGCCCCAGAGCACAGAGACTCCCAGGGCCTCCGGAGGCGCGGGCGGGGAGCTGTGGGTTAGGGCCTCAGGAGGGCGCAGAGGGCTGGGGGTGCTGCCCCCGAGGAGGGGCTCCCCTAGCCCCCACCCCCCACCGCCTCACCTGGCACCTGCTCCCTTGCGGTAGTTGAGGTTCACTTTGATCTGGGGGGAGAAGTTCCGGTCCTCGCCCTGGAATGGCGACTCCATGGGGGGCGGCCGGCCCGGCTGCCCTCCCGCGGCCTGGGCGCCGGGGTCCAGGCCTCCGTCCGAGGTCTCGAGCCTGAAGGCGGGGGTGCTGGCAGGCGAGGCCATCTCGGCTCTGTCCAGGCTTCTGTGGGGGTGCAGGAGTCAGGGGGGCTCTCGGTTGGGGGAAGAGGCCCAGCTGGGGGCCCCCACAAAGAAACATCTGGAAGCCGGGCCCGGGAGGCGGGGTGAGCCGGGCGGGGGGCAGTGAGGAGGGGGAGGCAGCGCTGTGGCACCAGGGTGGCCCCGGGCCTGGAGGGTAAAGGAGAGACACCCTGGGGGTCCCGCCAGGGGGACCAGGACTGCCTTCTACTTCCTGAAATCTGAGGGACCACAGTCTCTTGTCCTGGGGTAACACAGTTTTCCAAAAATTAATTCCAAGTTTGCTTTTACTCATTACTGTAATTACCGTTAATGAGGAAAAAAAATAGCAAAAATTTGTTACATGTTGACTTTCTATTATCTTTCAAAATTTTATTTCAAAATTTCCAAACACTGGGTACCCACCAACGAAAACTCCCCTCTCCCCTCTTCCCCTGGTAATCTTTAATCTACTTTCTAGCTCTATGACTTTGCTGTTTCTAAATATTTCCTATAAGTGAAATCATGCAGTATTTGTCTTTTTGTCTCTGGCTTTTTTTACACTCCTTGTTGTAGCGTGTATCGGAATTGCATTCCTTTTAACGGCTGAATAATATTCCACCTCAAGAAGGCACCGCATTTTGTTTATCTGGTCAGCTGGGCTGCCACTGTAATTAATGCCGCCAAGAGCCTCGGGGTAGGAGCACCTGCAGGGTCCCGCCTTCAGTTCTCTGTGTACAAACCTAGGAGTGGAACTGCCCGACCAGAAGGGAACCCTGCACTTGGATTTCTGAGGAACCGCCAAATTGTTTCCCACAGTGGCTGCACCGTTTTCCATTCCCAGAAATAAACTTTTGCAGAAGAACCCCCTTTCCCAAATTAACATCTAGCTCAGAAGCTAATATTCACATCAGATAAAAAAATAAAAAACCACCTGCGTTTGCTGGGGCAGGGGCGGCTCACTCGGGTGGGGAGCTGGGGGTCTGCCAGGCCAGCCAAAGCCCCTCACCTCCGCAGGACAGCCACACCCGGGGCTCCGAAACGGGGAAGTGTCTCTCCCAAGGTTGGCCGGGCGGCTGCAGAGCCGGGCCTGAAACCACCTCCTCTACCGCCATTTTCCTCCTTCGCCCTCAGGGTCCCCCGGGCCAGTCTGGATGCTCAGTCTGACTCATCTTGGAAGGCATTGGGTGCCCCTTTCGGGGCCTCGGGGTCTCTGGCGCCTTGGAGGGCTCCAGCCTCTCTTGCCCAGCAGCCCCCACAGCCCCTGGGCCGGGTGAGGAAGCTCAGCTGACAGCCATGGTCTCACCCTCACAGGAAGACTGAAACCGCAGCTCCCATCACATGGCAAGGGGGTGGGGCCCAGTCTGGGGGGGCAGGGTGGTGCATGGGGACCCCAGCAGGCAGGAGCAGAAACAGTCACATATGGGACCGAGGATGGGTCCAGGATTGGACAGAGGTGTTGAGGGTGGAAGGGCGCAGGCCTCTGCCCACTCCAGTTCACTTGGGGCTCCCCCGGGCCCCCAAGAGCCCCCTAGGGCATTTTCTGACTGCCTCAGGGAGGTCCCAGCCTGGATAGTGGCGCTGGCTTGCAGCAGGGACCCATCATCTTTCTGCGTCTCCTGGGGCACCTTCCTTCCCCCACAAGACCCTTTAGCTCTCAGGGGGTCCCTACCCCACCCCAGCCCCATTCTGCCTTCCTGGGAGCCCCCCACCCCCAGACCCTCAGCCCACCCCACCCCCAGGTCCCAGCAGCAACAGCTGTCAGGCCAGCCCCCCGGCCTACCTCCTGGCACGCCTGTCCGGCCCTGGTGGCGCAGGGAGGGCTGTGACAGTCCAAGCAGTGGGGGGCGGGGGGCCCCCCCGCAGACCCGGGCTGGGGGCCGGAGGAGCCGCGAGCGCGCGGGCTCCCGGGGCACTGGCAGCCTGGGGGCCGGTCCGCGCCGACGTCCTGGGAAGCGCCCACCGGCTCCCCCGGGTCCAGGGCGTGGCGCCTGGGGCTGCGGGAGGAAGTCGGAGCCGGCAGGGGCGGCAGCACCGAGCCGCGGGAACGTCCCCGCGCCGCACTCTGCGCTCTCGCCAGGGGCTCGGCTGTCCTTTGCCTTCCCCGGCCTCACCCCCGCGCGCTCGACCCTCCCCTGCCCGGCCACGCTGGTCTCCAGGGACTGACCGCCTGGACCACTGGCCCCTCCCTGCTCTGGGGGGAGACACGCCCCGTCCCTCCCCCTGCCCCTCCCCGTCTGGCCTCTGAGGCCCCAGGGTGGAGGTGGGGGCAACACGAGGCAGCCCTCGGGTGCGGGGGCCTGACCTGGGGTAGGGTATCCTTGCCCTCCTTCCTTTCCATGGGAGATAGCCCACCACCACCGTGCAGCTCCCCAGCAGCCATGAGGCTCAGAGCTGGGTCCCTGGGCACCTCCACTGCAAGACAGAGGGAGCTGCTGGGGGCACCCCCAGGAGAGTGGAGGCCCAGGCTAGTTATGTCTCTAACAATGCAGCCCCGTTCCCCTCCCTGCGGCGTGGGGGGTTTCCCACCTGCCGGTGACCTTCCCCCACCAGGCTCTGACAGCTCTGAGTTCCCCGAGTTGCAGGCGCCAGCCAGCAGGTGGAGGCAGGGAGGCCGCGTGTGCCCTGAAATCAGCCTCCCTGCTCCGCAGCAGTCCAGCATCAAACTCGGGACTTGGGGACACAGCGACCATCCTGGCAGCCCCAGGACTGCTCGCTCCCCCTGGCTCCCTGAATCCAGCATGGAAGTCCTTAGCCACAGTGGTTATTTAACTGTAACCAATCAAGACAAAATTAAGTTGGTCACATGGCCACATGTCTAACACTCAATGGTCACATGTGGCTGATGCCTACCACATTGGCAGCACAGAGAACTTCTCCGCCATCCTGGAAATTTCTCTCAGACAGCGCTGCTGTAGCCATTCCTTACACATTTCTGTAGCTCCAATACGCCACGCTCTCCTCTGTTGCCTCAAATTTTTCCAAACAGCATGAGCTGTTTGCTCTGGTAGGAGAACACACACACACACACACACACACCTGCTCTTGCTCTGGACAACTTCCACTCATCCTACCCCCTCCCAATTTAAACATCACTTCCTCTGGGGGGCCTTTCCCAGAACCTGATCTGGGTTGGGGGTCCCTGCCATGTGTTCCCTTATCATGACTCATCACCCACTATTATTATTTGTGTAACTGTCCGGCTTGTCTTTGACAATAGTAATACTCATTGAGCACTTCAGTGCTTCACGTGGTTTTACGTACACTAAAAACCATTTAACTTTCAGCACAACTGATGACAGATGAGGAAGCTGAGGCTGGGGAAGGTCAGGCACCTTGTCCAAGGCCAATGGCTGGGAGATGACACAGTGAGGATTCAATTCGCAGCCATGTCCTTGCCCTTCATGGTCTCTGAGGGAAGAGCTCTTGCTTTTCCGCTCTATCCCCAACACCCATTTGGTGCTCGAGATAGATTGAATGTCTGGTGGCTAAATATAAACATGCCGTGAAGCTGCTGAGCTGTTGGGGGAAACTGAAGAATAAGTGGAGGCCTGTAAGTTCTTCGGAGCCATCGCCATGCCAGGCGTCAGTGACAATGGGCAGAAAACCCATTTTGCAAATGAAGTTTATAAGTTTATAAGAAGTCCTAGGAGCATTAGCCATCCAGGAAACGCCAGTCAAACAACCCTGAAATATCACTTTATACCCATTAAGGATAGCTATAATAAAAAAGATAAATAATAACAAGTGTTGGCGAGGATGTGGGGAAAGTGGAACCCTCACATATTGCTGGTGGGAGTGTAAAATGGGGCAGCCGCTGTGGAAACAGTCTGGAGGTTTCTCGAAAGGTTAAACAGAGAGTCCGTATGACCCAGTAATTCCACTCCCAGATAGGTAACTAAGAGAAACGAAAGCATACCTCCACACCAAACTAGTATATGACTGTTCATAGCAGCCTTATTCAAAATAGCCCAAGATGGAAGCCATCCAAGTGTGGATAAATAATATGTGGTATGTCCATGAAATGGAATATAATTCAGCCATAAAAAAGGAAAGTAGCACTGGCACATGCTATAACATGGGTAAACCTTGAAAACATTATGCTAGGGGAAAGAAGCCAGTCACAAAAGACCAAATATTGTATGATCCCATTTATCTGAAATATCCAGGATAGGCAAATCTATAGAGACCCAAAGTAGATGCGTGATTGCCAGGAGCTGGAGGTAGGGAGGAAAATGGGTTGTGACTGCTAATGACTGTGGGGTTTCCTTTTAGGGTGACAAAAATTTTCTAAAATTGATTGTGATTATGGCTGCCCAACTCTGTGAATATACTAAAACCACAGAAATGTATACTTTAAATTGGTCAATTTTGGGGTACATGAATTATGTCTTTAAAAGAAAAAGGCCTCAGAGCAGTGGAAATGCCTGTTTTTCAGGGGAAATGAACCAAGCAAAGAAGCAAGGCTTCCCCAGTGAGGGGAGGATATGGTTAAAGCATCTGTAAGCTTACGCTGGGTTTATACATACTTAAGTAGTGGAAAAACCATTGCACTTGTCTGCCTGTTTGTTTTTTGAGCTGAAAACAACTTAAGATGTTTGTCTGCTTTGTTGTGTCATTTGCATATCTGTCTGCTTTGCTTAACTGTGGCATTTGCTTATCTGGAACGTAACCTCTTACTCATGGGAAGATTCCTGTTTGTTCTTACAATTAAAGATACCTCCTCAAGGCAAACTGGTGTTCAATGGATAGCTTAACTCCAAATGGCCCCTTTACCCAATAAATAGCTAGCAGGAAATAAACTCGAGGCTCTGGCTCTCTCTTGGAACAGAAAGTTCCTTGCTTTCTGACTTTGTGTCAAAGGTTTTTTCTTCTCATGCTGATTCTTTGTGGGACAAAGAATAATTGCATAGGGGGTGTCACTTCCACCCAGCACCAAGGTCACTGAACTCAGGATTCAAGAAGCTTCACCTGTCTAGTCTCTGCGCAAGGAAAATCCCTCCAAGCAGCTTCTGTGCTGTTATGGTTCCTATTGTTTCATGTTGTGCATCATGACTTTTGTTGAGGTGTGTTCATTTTATTTGAATTTATTTTCAGAATCGATTTTAATAAACACAAAGAGAGATCACAAGAAATTGTAGCAGAGAGCAGAGGGACTGGGGGTCTGGGATGGGAAGCCAACTTCCTTTTCAGTGTGCATGCTTTGTACAATTTGAATATTTTTTATCATTGGCTTTTAAAGCCAAATATGGCATCTCCTGTAGAGTTAAAAACAGAATCCAACTCAAACATGCAAGAGATGTCTAAAGCCTGTGCACAATTATTGTAAATTCTAAAGAGAAGTGGAGAAGGGGCTTCAGGAACTGGCAGGTGGGATCGACTTGGCCCCAGAAGGAGGGGGAAGGGAGGGGGGCCAGGGGGGCAAGCTGGGGTCTGGGCCCAGACATGGGCTCTCACTGTATCGTCCCCCAAAGTTGGCCCAGATGCGAGGCTGGGGCCATCTCTACTGACCAGAGGGAGCCTCCAGGGCAGGCTGTCTCCAGGACTCCTAGGAAAGAGGGAATCCAGCCCATGTCAGCAGGCTGGAGCCAAGAGATGGGGCTAAGAGATCAGCGGGCTCACGGTGCAGAGAACATGCTCCTAGCTGAGGAGCTGCTGGTCCCCTTGAGGGCCCCGAGGATGGCGGGCGCCTGCTACGGGAGAAGGGCCCCGACATCCTGCCCCGCCAAGTGGCCTGGGTGCATCTGGGTGCTCACGGAAAGCGGGCCACCCCTTTCCACCCCTCTCGCAGATCCTAGAGCCCCCTCAGCCAGCCCACAGTGGGTAGCCTCTCTCCCACGGCCCAGAATAGTCCCAGCTGGGCCTTGGGCCAAGCCCAGGGACTCAGCCAAATGCCTGGGCCCCTCTGGGAATTCCCCCAAGTTCCGGCTGGGACAAAGGCGATCATCTGCTTTACTAGTGAAAACAAAACAAAAAAAAAAAACAGGAGAGAGATGTCCTGTCACCTGGGGACTCAGAACAGATGCTGCAGCTTCAAAGGGAGAACAAGAGTAGGAAATCTCAGGAATGTCTCTCAAATAAATTAAGACTTTAATCATGTAAGTTTGGAGAGCAATTTAGATGTGAGGGTTAGACCCTCCCTTAGAGCTCCAGGGCCCTGGGGCTTCTCTCCAAAGAGAATAGTTGTTGGTCAAGTTCCTTCCAAAACTGGAAACCCCCAGGGAGAGCACTGCCTGAAAACAGTACTTGGTGCCCAGAGAGAGAACGGGAAAGGTTCTGCATTGGAAGTTTTCTTCTGTTCACTGTGTTGTCTCCTTTTGCCTCAAGTCCTTTTTTCCTGTTGTTGTGTGTGTGTGTGTGTGTGTGTGCATGTGTGCGTGTGTCTCTGCCTTTCATGGGAGAGACTTTCCTCAAATGTCTGGTACCAAGGCCTGATGAGTGGATGTGGGGCTTGTCTGAACATCCCCCAAAAGTGATTCGTGGTTCCCGAAGTTCAGTAGGCAGTTTCCTACTTTATTCTCCTTAGTCAGCAGGGCCTCCTCTGGCTCTCATCTGTGCTTGGTCCCAAAGGCACTAAAGTTCCAGAACCTTCTCCACAAGGTTGTCAACAGTCATTGGTGATCCTTTTACAAAATTCTACTGGCGTCTCCTCTGTTTGGTTCCCTCTCCCATTCTCTCTGTCCTCATGGATTTAAATCTTTTAAATGATTTTATGTTATATTTTTTGGGGTGTGTGTGCATGGCCCGGAAATTGAACCCAGGTCTCCTGCATGGAAGGCGAGCATTCTACCACTGAACCACCCGTGCACAAAAGGAGTTATTTTTCTTTTAAATTATTTTATGGTGATTTTAGAAGGGTTTGGAGAGGAAGTAGGCATAAACACATGTTCTAGCCACCATTTTTAAACTGCAAGTCCAACATGCATGCTGTGATGTTTTCTTTCTGTTGTAGAGACAATCTGGAACCACAACAACAAAATAAGTGAAGAAGTTGAGAGCATGTGTGCAGTCAACCTTTGGAGATGCTTCATTATATGGAGAAGCAGAGAAATGGGGTACCAGCTGCAAGGGAGGGGTGGATCAAGGCCAGGTGTTTGTTTTATAGATCAGAGATACAAGACTCAGGTACTTTTATACCAATGTTTTCAGGAGTATTATTCACAATAGCCAAAAAGTAGAAATAACCCACGTGTCCATCAACAGATGAATGGATGAACAAAATATAGTATATACATGCGATAGAATATTATTATCTATAAAAATGAATGATGTACTAATACCTCTTACAGCATGGATGAACCATGAAAACATTATGCTATGTGAAATAAACCAGAGACAAAAGGACATATTGCATGAGTCCACTGAAATAGTTGCAGTAAATGAATTTATAAAAACAGAAAGTGGATTAGAGGTTAGCAGGGCCTGGGGGCTGGGAGAAATTGGAGTTTTTGCTTGATGGGTGCAGACTTTCTGTTTGGGGTGGACAAACCCCAAGGACAAGTTTTGGTAAAGGAGGGTAGTGATAGTTATACAACAGTTTCAGTGTAATTAATGCCACAGAATTGTACACTTGAGGGTGATTAAAATGGCGACCTTTCTGTAATATATATGCCACCACAATAAAAATCTCCAAAGAATTTTAAAATTACTTAAAAAAAAAGATATAGGGAAGATTCTACTTATATGCTGATGGAAATGATCCAGTAGGCGGAGAGAAACTGATAATGCAGGGGAGGGGGGTAAGTGAAAAGGACTTTCTCAAAGTGAGAGGATGCCCCAAGAGGAGGACGTCATCTCTGCTTTTGGTAACAGAAGAAAAGAAGACAAAGTGTACCCAAGGGTGGGTGGGTTCCAGGCCAATGGTAGGAAAATGAGGAGCCCCCATTCCACGGCCCCTCTTTTTGCAATGAAGTATGAGATTCAGGTCACCAGGAGGGGGAGGGTATGGGAAGATTGAGGGAAAAATATATAGCATACTGCCTCTTAGAGAAATGGAGTACAAATAGCGATCATGAATTTAAAATGAAACTTGGAATGGCTCATCCAGGCTTGGGTTTTTGTTAGGCAAATAGGAAAGAAGAAGAAGCAGTTCCTCTTCTTGGTGCGCCCTTGGGCACTTCCAAGGGACGGATTATATTGAGAAATCAGACCTTTGCTGCTCTGTCCCGCACAGAGGTGCCAGCCAGAGCTTGGGTTGACCAGTAGCTTCCAGGGCCCCCATATACCCAGAGTGGAAACATCTCTTTCTTTCTTGTAAATAGGTGGCCACACAACAGGCTGAGAGCCAGGACGAGCCCCCGAGACGGAAACGTGAAGAGTGCCCTCCAAAGGCTGAAACAGGGTTTTAACCTTGATCTGAGGGAAATGACCATCCTTAACCAGGGACAAGGCAGGTGGCGGGGAGCTGGGGGCTCTGAACCCACTGCTGTTTCTCTAACCCACACAGGTTCCTGGTGTGCACTCACTGCTGCATCAACATCGCACACAACTTTTTCTAATTCTGACTGTAATTATGGCTTTTACGGATCTATTTCCTCTTTTTCTTTGATCTTAGCTAAATAGCTAGACACAACCAACAATTCTATAAGGTTTTTAATTACCTTTCCTTATATTTCTTGCAGTATCTTCCAAATTTTATCTCCATTGGTTTAGGTACTTTTCCAAAATAGTTTTTAACATGAGTCTTGGTGCAGCAAATCTTCTGAAGCCATGTGTTTCGGTGTGCTAAAGCCACCGGAATGCAGTATACCAGAAATGGGTTGGCTTTTATAAAGGAGATTTATTAAGTTACAAGTCACAATTCTAAGGCTATGAAAATGTCCAAATTAAGGCATCAACGAGAGGACACCTTCACTCCAGAAGGGCTGATCATGCCCGGGGTTTCTCTGACCCATGAGAAGGCACATGGCAACGTCGGCTGGCCCTTTTCTCCTGGGTTTCAGTTGCTTTCAGCTCCTGGTTCCAGTGGCCTCGTCTTGAGCTTCTGTCGGTCACCAAGCAACTCCAAACGTCTGTGTCTGGTTTTCAACTCTCTGCTCTCTATGTCGGCTCTTTTAAGGACTCCAGTAAACTAAGACTCACCTTGAGTGGGTGGAGTCACAGCTCCATGGAAATAATCTAATCAACCCCCCCCACAATGGGTCTGCACCCACAAGATTGGATTAAATTCATGGCATTTCTGGGTTTAAATTCATGGTATTTCAGTTTCAAACCAGCACACCACGTATGCCTAAGAATTCTTTTATCATGCTGTCACATGTAAAGGATAGCCTGGCTGGATTCTAGGTTCTAAGATTTTTTTTCCTTCATTATTTTGAAAACATTTCTCCATTGTCTTCTTGCATCTTGTACTTCTGTTGAAAAACCTAATACCAATACACTTTTTATTCCTTGTGGGTGATCTTCTCTTTCTCTCTGGAAACTTTCAGAGTGTTCTCTTTGTCTCTGATATTCTCAAATTTCTACAAAATGTTTCTAGCTGTAGGTTTTTCCTACTCTCTCTTCCTTGGCATACTATGGGACCTTCCAACTTGACATATTCCATCTTAAAAAATTTTTTTTTAATGATGTATATTTTATATCCAGTGAAATGCACAAATCTTCTGCATTCATAGTTCATCTATTTTTTTTCCTAATTTGGGAAAATTGATCACCACATTTTTTCAAATATTTCTCCCTTTCCAGTTTTAGCCCTCTAATTCCAGGACTAATGTTTTCTTAATGTTATTTTTTCTACTTTTATTCTCCATGTATTTTATTCTTATGTATTTTCTGTTCCTTAGTTTTGTGTTTCTTTCTTTTGGCGATTTCTGATCTTCCAATTCAACACTTCATTCCTCCATTGTATCAGTTCTGCCTTTATTCAATCACTGGCTTGTTTATGCCAAGTATTGTATTTTCACCATAATATGTCTAATTGGTTCTTGTGATGTTTTCATGTTCTTATACCCTAATTCTAATATCTTCCGTTAAAAATTTTATTAGGTTAATTTAAAATTCTTATCCTGATGGCAATACAGTTTGTGGTTTTTCTTTTGAAAGTGGAGATGCTCTTGAAATATCTTGTTATTCTGGCTTGCGAGCTTATTTTCCTGGGGAGTTGTCTCGGTTTACTAGCTGCTGGAATGCAGTATACCAGAAATCGGTTGGCTTTTAAAATGGAAATGTATAAACTTACAATTTACAGTGCTTAGGTCATGAAAATGTCCAAACTAAGGCATCAACAGGGTGATCCCTGGACTCCGAATCAGACTGCTGGCATCCGGGTCACATCTGTCACATGGGAAGGCACATGGCCGGCACATGCTGGGGCTCTGCTGTTGGTTTTGTTGCTTTCAGCTTCCAGAGGCTCCCTCCCGTTTCCTGTAGGCCCTCTCTTAACTTCTACAGGCTTTTCTCTCTGAGATCTCTTGGCTTTTTCTGCCCTTGATCCTCTCATAAAGGATTCCAGTAAAATGATTAAGATTCACCTTGTTGGGTCACATCTTAATTGAAATAATGTAACCACAGGGTCCCACCCACCATAAGTCTGCACCCACAGGAATGGATTAGAAGAGCATGGCCTTTTCTAGGATACACAGCATGTTTCAAACAGCACAGGGGTATATTCTGTCCTATTTGGTTAGGCAGGCCACAGCTGGCTGAGGGCAGGGGCGGGTAGATGAGCCCCAGAGAGAAGCATCAGGAAAACACAGCCAATCACCCCTCACCCCACGAAACAACACCAGTCAGGTTTTTACATTTTGCTTTCCAGAGAGAAGCAGCATTAGGAGGACTCATTCCTTAAATTGTCATTTCCCAGGAATGTAAAATGGTGCAGCAGCTGTGGGAAACAGGCCGGCAGCTCCTCAGAAAGGAAACAGAGAATGGCCTTAGGAGCCGGCAGTGCCACTTCTAGTGTACACCCCAAGAGGATGTGTATGCAATGTTCATAGCAGCGTGATTCACAATAGCCAACAGGCGGACGCAAATAGCCAGCAGGTGTCCATCTACAGATGAGTGGATAAACAAAGTGTGGTAGACACACACACACAACGAAATGTTATTGAGTCATAAAAAGCAGTGAAGTTCTGATACATGTGACAACATGTTGAACCTTAAAGCCCCATGTTGCGTGAAACAAGCCAGGCACAAAACGACAAGATGTTGTATGAACTCACTTATATGAAATAACGAGGCTATGCCAATTCATAGGGACAGGAAGTGGATTAGAAATTACCAGGGGCTGGGACGTGGGGAGGGGAATGGGAAATTAATGCATAGTGAGTCCAGTTTCTGTTTGAGGAATGAAAAAGTTTGGGCAAATGGAAGGTGTTGATGGTAACATGACATTCTGAACGTAATGAATAGAATCGTACACTCGAAAGTGCTTAAAATGGGAAATTTTGTGTTTAGTATATGGTACCACCATAAAAATTAAAAAAAAAAAAAAACTCATTCTCAAGGCTTGGGGGTCTGGAGGGAGAGGAACGAGCAGGCAACGGCTGGAAGTCGGTTTGTCCCCACCTGTTTTTCTCAGCATCTCACAGACACAGGATGTCTGGGCAGCCCTGATTTCACCCCAAGTGAGCCGGGCGCAGAGATCTGAGTCATTGCAGATGTGGGGGGGGGGGCGGGGGCAGGTACTGTTTGCTCTAAAGCAGTGGTGGGGAAAGAGCATGAGCAGAATTCCAGGAGGCTCCCCCCACCCCCCCATTTCATCTTCCCAATTCACAACCATTTTCTCTCTCGGGGAGGGGCCTGGAGCTGTGATAACTCAGCGTCTTGTCTGGCCCCTAGACCTGGCACTGGGTTTATCACTCCATATTATGTGCTTGTCTGCTTGGCTGCCTCGGCCCTGTGACTGAGCATATTTGTTGGAGCAGCCCCAGCACTTTGCAAAGTGCCGGATGGAGTAAGAAAGACCAATTTCACTTCTACAATTATGAGACTTTAGGTGTCTGTATTTGGGACCCAGATTCTGACGGGGAGCTCACTCCTCACCCTGAGTTGTTCGGCACCCCCTTCCCAGAATGGAGGGCCCGATATTTGCCCTTTCCGGGACGTACCCACACCATGGCCCACGGAACATTTGTGTCTCCGCCCTCTTCCCCCCCCACGTCCTGCGGTTGGGGGCTGCCCGAAGGAGCCTGTGCAGGTGTCATTTGTACCCTGTGGTGTGTCTGCAAGCACGGGCCCCTTCTTTCATTATTAGAAGAGCTGTTTCAGGACCTGCCCATCCGGGGCCGGCAGACAGGGCCTTGGCCCTGCTGTACCACTCTGGCCTGAACCACAAGTGGAGGGGGACAGAAGCTGAAAGGGAAATGAGCGAATTATTTAAGGTGCATGAAGTCAGAGCGTGGAGGAGCTGCCACTTAGAGGAAATGGGCCCATGACTGGAAGCTTTTGAGCAGCGCAGCCTCTGTTCCTGCGGTTTTGCAGACAAGAGAAGAGGCAGCACACCCAGATGCCCAGGCCCCAGGGACGCACCTCTGCAGTCCCCTCCAGCCCCACCTTTGCCCTCACACACACACTCGCCATCTCCAGAGGTCCCTGTGCTTTCTAACGTCCCCTGGCCAGACCCTTGGGTGGCTCAGCGTCCTCTCCCTTCTCAAGGTCTTGGCTGGTGTGCGGGCAGGAGCTGAACTGTTCCAGGAAACCTCACCGAGCTGCTTCCCAGAACTCGGGAGGTGGGGGTGGGGTGGGGGAGGGGGAGGGGGGCAATCCAAAAGGTGATCAGAGTTTCTGTGTTAAAGCAAAAGGAGAGGAGGCCACCGCAAGCATCTAAAGGAGATCCCGCTCAGGCCCACCGTGCAGTAAAACAGCCCTCCTGAGCCTCCAGGATGCCGAGAGGACACGGCAGGTGCTGGAGGCGGCAGCTCAGCCCTGGTCTGGTGAGGGGCGCGTGGCATGGTGGGGAGCTGGGTATTCTGCCCTGGAAGTCAGCTCTTTGCCAGCATCAAGGAAAACAATCTGCATCAGAAAAATGAGAAACAGCCAAGGATGATTTTCCCCAAAGCTCCATTCAATAGACACGAGAGAGACCTGAAAGCTATCACAACAGGAAGAAAGAGAGGGCTCAACTCCAAAAAACCAGACTGCAGGAGAGAGTTTTGTTTTTTAAAATATTTTTATTGACAAATCTTCACAGATACACAGTCCATACATGGTGTACAGTCAGTAGCTCACAATATCATCACATAGTTGTGTATTCATCACCATGATCATTTTTAGAACATTTGTATCACTCCAGAAAAATCAATATAAAGAAAAAAGAAAAAACTCTTACATCCCATACCCTTTATCCCTCCCTCTCATTAACCATTAGTGTTTCCATCTACCCAATTTATTTTACCTCTTATCCCCCCTATTATTTATTCATTTT